>WJFB01001938.1:0-24139 GCA_009870185.1 Pygmarrhopalites habei
TTGGATTAACTTATGAATTTGTTTGACAAAATCAAGGTTTTGTTGACAAAAAAATGTGTTGTGCAAAATCAAGATTTTGTTGTAGAAAATTCTGTTGATAAAAAAAGGTGTTGTACAAAACCAAGATCTTGTTGTACAAAAGCAAGATTTTGTTGACAGCAAAATTTGTTGTACAAAATCAAGATTTTGTTTGACAAAAGCAAGATTTTGTTTCACAGAAAAATTAACACCCATTAATTAATTAATAGCACAATGAAATTTATCACACTCCGATGAGGTGTCCATGTGTGTGAGTGTGTATGTAGTATGTACGTATTGTAGTGTGGAGTGAAAGATAATAAGAGATGATTGATAAATTAATTATGATTCAAAGAGATGAGTGTTGATTAATTATGGCTAAATAATACAGGGAGAGAGGGGGAGTGTGGAGAATTCTGGAAGCTACTATTAACGAATTAGAACTGGCAATGAAATGGAAAATCCTCGACAAATGCACTCATACTGTGTGTGTCTCTGTCTCTCTGCCTCTCTCTCTTTCGCATCAGGTGAGTTGAATTGATGCTGCAAATGAGAATTGTAAACAAATGGGAACACGTCATGGGCCATGCAAACACTGGAAAATACCATTCATACTTATTATAATTATCCTACATGTTCCCAACTTTTTTTTATATTCACACATTTTACCATATATATATACAATTTATTGAGGAGAAATATTTTCGAGGTTGTCTCGCAGCCATACAAATTAATTGTGGCCAAAATGTATGAATGGAAATACTTTCTGATATTGACTGCAAGTCGAAACTTGAAAAGTATAATCATTACAACTTCTATAGCACTGAAAAAAGACTCGGTTCATTTTTAACTAGTTATTTATACTACTATTTATTCCAAATATTTTGTCCCTATTTTTAAAATAAACCGACCAATTATAGAGAAGTGATATATTGCACACTGTACAAGTTAGATCTGGTGGGCTTGTCTCTCACTCTCTTTCTCTCTCTCTTGAGACAGCAGACGATTCGCTGTGTGTGTATAACGGTGGAGATTGTCTAAATAACAAAGAGTGTGTGTGTGGTTGTATGAGTAGTACTCTTTGAGTAGTGCGGATACGTGTATGTGTGTGCATTATCAGCTTCTGCTTCTGCTTCTGAAAATATTAATTCAAGCTAACCATCTTTGAATTGAATTATTGCTTTATTCGATTGACATATCATCGTCATCAATACAGAGCAGACAAGGCACTCCAACCCCCACTCGCTAAGGTAAAACACTGTGTGATGACTAATATTCGTCATACATCCCAATATATACACACACATACACATTGTACCATGTACCACACACACATCGTACATTCCAGTATAGTAATATACCACCGAAAGTGCAGTGTGGGGGTAAGAGAAATGATGATGAATAACTTGTGACACTGCATCGATTTCTCCCACTCTTGTCTCTATTTTTGCCTACATTGAATTGGCAATGTGAACAATAACTACAGATATATTGCAAGCGCCCGATCATTTTAACTATGAGCATTAAATTTTAAATTTTATTTTTTATACCTGAATTACAATGTCACTACTGCGACAAAAAACTTTCTGTCACCTGCTACCCCTCCTCGTGAAAGTAATTAGAGGCAAAAATGGACAGAACTTCTGAGACTCTTCTGATATGATTGGTCATTGATTCACGATCTGTCAAACATTTTTGCGAACTCTCAACGTCACAATTCTTTCCTTGTAATCCATGTAACCCGTGAAATAAATATTGTCGGAAACAAAGACACAACGTTGAGATTCGCATTCTTGAGAGGACATTTGTTTTGTCATCAATTTTATAAAAATGTCGCAAAATGGGAAACAATCTCAACCTGAGAATCTCAGGCTGAGATCTTCAGAAGCCAACCCAACATTTCGGGCACACAAAAAATGGTCCATGATCAAAATTTTCATTGAACATCCATCAAAACAAGGCGACGAGTTCCTCCAATCCAATTCTAGATGATGATAAATGTATGTTATCCCGTATCCAAGTACACACACACACGCAGTGTCAAGGACCTCCCAATTTGTCAGCAATTTGAAACGTTGGGACGTTTGTCCAGATTATTTGGTCCATTACAAATTCCCTGTACGTTGTACATTGTATCCGCCGTGGATTTTCAAAATCCCATCATTCTCACACAAACACAATGTCCAAGGGGTGCCCAGTCCTGATCCCCTCCAATCAAATTTTGTTGTTGTTTATCCCTTCTCAATCCTCACCTTTTTAAACCCATCCAAACTCTACTCATGGTCCTATTCTACATAAATTGCATTTTACAATTCATTATCATCCAAATCCCATTTTCTTCATGGTTTAATGAGGAGTGATATAAAAGGATCAAAAAAGAATTTGTGGAATGGACTTATCAGGGAATATGTGTTAATAATCTTGTATAATATTCAATCAGATTTCTCTCTGGGTAGGGAATGAAGAGAGGAGGATCCCACAAAAATTAATTTCAGTGTATTGATTACGCATTAAATTCCCATTTCCTATTTTTGTATCCACTGTGATCAATCTATGATTGATTGACACCTCAAACTTTACGCTTGGAGCATACTTTCAACTACAGGGTGTTGCATAGCCTTTGCCCCCCTGCCCACAGTCAAGAGGGGTCATGTCATCAAAAAAGTAAAGTGCAGTTTTGTAGCCCGTTCAATTCTGTATCTAAGCCATATCATATTCCTGTAAGTTTTAAATTAATCGGTCAACATTTGACATTTACGTAATTAAAATAAAAATTGAAATGAATGTTTTGTCAAAAACTTGATTGGAACTTTCGTCAGGAACAAAACTGAAGCAATATTAGCTGAACTTTTTATTTGAATTGACTAAATGTCAAATGTTGCCCAATCAAATTTAAAACTTCCAGGAATGACACAAAATTAGATGCCCTACAAAATGGAATTGATCAAATTTAAAAAAAAAAATTTTCATGAAATTTTGAACATTTTTGAGAAATATTTCGAAATTTTGATGCCACGGTTTCATTCCTTGACAAAATTTTTTGAAAGTCACTAAAATGATGGAGGATGAACTGGGTTACAAAACTGCTATGATGAACTTTTCATTGTGACATTTCTCTTTTCAAAATTAATTCATTTTCTCCAAATTCTTTCGAAAAACTGGACTTTTTTTCAAAATCTCGCGCTCAGTCCCAGAGACGTTGACCTATTGATCTGACATGATATGGCCTAGATACAAACTTGAATGGGCTACAAAACTGCACTTATACTTTTTTGATGACAGGACCCCTCTTGGCTGTGGGTAGGGGGGCATAGGTTATGCAACACCCTGTACATGGCGTTTTTGAGAAGACGTTGTGCGTGTGTCTGTATGTGTGTGTTTACAGGGCCCGTCTCTTTGGACGTGAGTGTTGACGGAAGTTTTGACGTAACATATCACTAAAGTTCTTTTTTTTATCGGTGAAAATCACAGTGTAGCGTAGACGGCTGGTTGAATGAAACGGAATCAAGGGAAATGAGGTCAAGAGATAGCTCACGGAATTTAAATTGATTATGTGTACTGGAGGTGAGGGGACGCTATAACTATACATACTTGTGTGAAATGTACATGTGTCTGCGTGTGTGTGTCTGTGTTCAGCACATCAAATTGCATTAGACTTTGTATAAAATTTCGTGTGTGTACGAAGAAGAGTAGGTATATAAAATTTCTTAGCTCTCTCTCTCTCTCTGTCTGAAACCTCATTCCTCGTGTGCTCGGAACCAGAACCCTCGTGTAAAGAGGGAAACGTGGTAAAGACGCATTTAGCGTGGTACAATTAAAGTTTAAAAACTTTAATTCATATAATTACCCCTGAATGAGTTACACTAAAAAGCAATAGGCTACCTGTACACATGTGTGTATGTACACGTATTGTAACCCCACTTCCACAGGGTTTACAAGTCTCCATATAAATGTTGAAGCCGTTGAAGGTGGAGTAATAATAAAGACGTTTTATAAACATGAATTACACATATGGATACACATTTTTGATCTGATACTCCCGTAATTTTTGGTTGTAAACTTAACTCGTCTGCTTTAAATGGAATTGTGTACAATTCTGAACTTATGACAGTTTCTCAAAAATACACATGTAGGTAGACAGAATAGAAAATTGAGATCGACAACTCACATCCTGGAGTCAGAGCACACACACACACAGGCACACAGTGTGAGTGCAGAGAAAAAGAGGAGGAATAGAGATCCGGTTAAAATCTTTGTACTGCATTGTAACAACTATGATGAATTTATTTTTACTTCCCCGTAAATTTTGTCATATTAAATATCTTAAATTATCTTATTAATTATTTTTACATCAGAATAAATCATGTGTAGCATTAGGACTATGGAAGATCTACAGTTGTGTGTGTGTGTGTGCTCACAGGATGATCAGATTTATCCTTGGGTTTTACACCACACTTTTATGGGAGCTTCAGGATTTTCGTATAATTTATTTGTTGAAGGGGAATCCCAAGAAAAAAAGGATCTTCATACTTTTAGGAAAAGGGGGTTTAGGGCGATGTAAATAATTTTGGATCTCTTCTCCGAACACATATGCCTTAGCTAGGTAAGAAAATATACACACCCAAAAACTGTCTCATTTTGACACATCTACATTATGAAAATACTGTTGGATTCCTCTTCCTCTGATATTTTTACAGGTGATGATGATGGAAATATGGTAAGGATGTTGTTGGATAGGAAAATAAGGAGCTCTTTTTTTTCTTTGTAAATATCATCATCTATTATAACTTTTGCGAATCTTTTTTTTCTTTTTTGGAGACTTTCTAAAAATCCTTGCCTTCCTTTCTTGAGTCTTGAACCAGAACGGAGGATCTGTAATGAACATCAGTGGCAGTGGCAATGATACAGTACAGTAGTAGCCAAAAAATGAAGATGAGAAAATATGGCAAGAATAATAGAAACACGAGAGAGAGAAAGAGGCAGGAGGAATAAAAATCATACAAAAAAATTCTTTAGCAGTCAACAAATTCTGATACGATGGGATGCCATAAGGAGGAAATGATCACAATTATAGTCAATACACTATACAGAACACTAGCACTACTACAATATCCGTGCAGACAACGTGGAGTCATTTTGCCATGCCAACATCCTTTATTTCATATCAGGATGGATCATGCCGGCTAGGAAGACACACACACAGGAGAATATTGTCGGCTGACTTGTAATGTGTGATTATATACTGCAACTAATAGCACCATAATAGTTTAAGAGTGTATCATCTACGAGAGAGAGAGGGAGTGTTGCTATTATTATTATATGAGATGACGATAAAGTTTTTTTTACGGTTCCTGAGTTTATTCATAAATTCTTATCTGGATCATTCAGTCCCTCATTATACATGACTACTCCTCTGCTGTGAGAGTGTGTAGTGTGTACACTAGATCCATTTATTCCATCCCAGTCTCTCATGAAATCTTTAGCTTGTAAAGTACGACAGGTACATACAAACTCTGTATACACACACACACACATCGGCTGTAGCTGTTAATACAAAATTTATGTCACCGACGTTCCGTTGGATTGTTTTGGTTTAGTAATGCTCATGTTATGAGAGCATAAGCATCATCAGCTCCACACACACACATACACACACTCCGTCTACACAGATATACATTACACTACTTTTGCCCGTCATGTGTGTGTGTGCATACAAAGAGTAATTGGAGGTTGTAAATTGTAAAGAGAGTCTCTCTAAGATCGGATGGCATGCAAAACTTTCACGCAAAGTCGATCCACGTACGTATTCCTTCCATTGTGACTGTGTGTGTGTTGTACAGTGCACACACACATATTGAAGAGACAGAGGAACCATGTACATTTTCTCTCATTCATTCATTCACACTCTCTGCATAGAAAGAGAGAGAGAGAGAGACTCACAGAGTGACTTCAGAATTGATACAAATACGAAAAAGGAAGCATGCAGAAAAAAGAGTCGACTCTCTACCTGTAGTATCAAAATCTGGTGTGTGTGTGTGTACTGTGTTCATGCTGGGGATGATTGTAGAGAGAGAGAGAAGAAGAGTGCAGAACAAGGATTGAAGAGTGTAGGTAAGGAGGTCAAGGACCGCTCATAAGTGGGCTGGGTTCCGGAACTGAAACTGAATGAAAGAAGGAGGAGGAGGAGAAGGGTGGAATTTCAACTCTTCTTCTTACTCAAGAAGAGTCACTTGTACATAGTCAGTCATCGAATCATCCTCTCATCCCCCTCTCTTTCCCTGTGTGTGTGTCTGTGTGTGTGTTTGAATACCCCTAGAGTTTTCGTACAATCTTCCCATGTC
Source organism: Pygmarrhopalites habei (assembly GCA_009870185.1). Lineage (NCBI taxonomy): Eukaryota > Metazoa > Arthropoda > Collembola > Symphypleona > Arrhopalitidae > Pygmarrhopalites > Pygmarrhopalites habei. The sequence continues at coordinate 6,360 of WJFB01001938.1, forward strand.
CTTCTCTCTTGAATCATTTCAACTCATTCTTAGTGTGTGGTATCGTGTGTGTGTGTGCTGAGAGTTTTGTACATAATTCATGAATAATCTTCAACCGAGTATCGCTCTCTCCTCTCACATTTTGACTGTGTGTGTGTGTGTGGTGAAGGTAGTGTACGGTACAAGAAGGAACTCTCTACACTTACTTTTGAGCTTGGGTTTTTACTCTAAACTCTAAAGACAGTTCCTCAACACATGTAATAATCATTTCATGAAGATGAGCATCATCATTATAAATTCTCACTCTCGCTACTTTACACAGACACACATACAACACACCACACACACACACACGGTACATACTTACACAGTTTCATTTTTATTAATTTCACTCTCTCATCTCCATCATCCTTCTTCTCTCCTCTCATTATAATCAATCTTCCTCTCAAAAAGATTTTCAATGCATCTACAAATATCCTATACATGTACGTGTGCGTGTGTGTGTAAATAAGGAGGAGTGGAGGAACAAATATATATCATTGCAATTAGCGTGATTGACGACAACTTCAATTTTTTTTAATACATAGGTATAAAAATAATACTCAAAAAATACTTTTCAATTTAGTCAAGCGGACTATTTTGAGGATAATTTGAAGATTATTTTCTTGGAATTTATGAAAACTTTTGACTGAGAAGAGGGGATTTTTACAATCTTTTGTATGTACATAATGTTGTATGTAGGGAATGGAATTTTGGAAAAGGAATTTAAATGAGAACATGATGCTAAGACTCACTTAATCTGTGTCCTCTATTATGTATTTCAGAATCAAATGTGTACAACTCCCTTTCATAAATATCCAACTCTACATTTTTTTTCTCTTTATTAATTCTAGTAATTTTAACAAGCCGGATTTACCTTACTTTTTTTCTCTCTCTCCTTCTCACATAAGTGCACACTCGTCGTTTCGTCGATCGTGCATAACTGAAGAATAAAATTCGTGAAATATTTTTCTGAATACTTAATGTGTATTTTGATGTATTTCCAAAATTCATGATTAGTTCTTACACATTTGGATCATTAGACTCATCTCGAAGAATTAGTACAAAAATTCCTATTTAGTCCACATATTTTTTGACATCCAAAATCTTAAATCCTCAAATTACTAAATTAAACCACATCAATGCTCTTTGGCTATTTCACGATAGATTTTCCTCATTATTTATTAACGAAAACAAAATCCAAGCAAAATCCTTGCAGCGTGTAGAGAAATTGGAGGAAAAATCTTAAACGAAAACGTATGTGAACTTTTTTTATTTGCAAACTGCACGCAGAAAATTGGAATTTGACCAGGTTAAAATCGACTTCATGGCATTACATTTATTACAAATACATAAAATAACTCCAATATGTATTTTGTACCTTCACCTTTGGAATCCCCTTCATTTTCTTCTAATCTGAAATAAAACGGTTGCACACAATAAATTGTAGCGGTTGTGAATTGTGAACAAAGTGGTCACAGAGAAATGAGGATCAAGTAAAATTATTTCTCCTCATCTCTTCATATTACAGCTTATGTTCTTAAAATTATTTTCTAGGGCTCTTCCCTCTGCACACACAAACTTCAAAGGGATAATATGAGACAGTCCTTTTGAGGGTCTTGCATACATATACATATACCTGTACACAATAAAAGGTGCACAGAGTCTCCTCCTCTTTTCTGAGAGGATTTTGTTTCGCACTACATTAATATTACAGCATCCTCCTCTCCACCCTGAGAGAGAGGAGGGAAAATGACAAAATGCTTTTAATCTCATTTGGAAAGTCTGCCCTGTACAGTTTGTGACTGTTTCACAGTCACACAGACTCACAGACTCTATCCTGACTAGAATGAGACCGACACATGAATTATGGTTTTCTTGAATTTTTTCCCCCTCAACAAGAAATCAGGAGAAGGGGAAAAAACATTTTCAAATTAATATATAGATTTTTAATGGTAATACAACGAGATGGACTAAGAATGACAATAAAAAATTAAATAATTATATTTTACAGTAAAAATGAAAAAGTGTATAATCCTAATCCACGTCACACACACACTCTCTTGAAGTGTACGTGCTTGTATGTATTTGCTAAGACACACACACACACAGAGGCTACATCCTTTTGTTTTAATTTTTTACACAAATTCAACTCTGCTCCTTCCATTTTATTGTGGGTTATGCAGTGGGTAGAATATAAGAGTTTTATATCCCATTTTTTCCCCTTCCTCCTTTTCTTGCACGTCGTCTTCATCTTCATTGTTGTTATTGTTGTTGGCATCTTTTTGGGAAACTTGTGTGTGTGGAGGATTAAACCACAAAGTCCACCTAAGACTCAAACCACGAGTCTGCAAAGGATTCTAACCCTATGACTTTAATATCCATTATGGGTGTACAGTGTACAGTATGTAGTCTGTGTATATTGTGTACACAATTTAAGGTGAAGAGGATACAATAATTTGTACAATTTGTTTTATAAGGTTTCATCCCTTGCATTCGTATTATTTGTTATTTAGTTTTTAAGGGTCATTGCATGCTCATTGAACATATTTTTCTTTTGTATTTTCCTTCTCTCTCTTTCTCACAGACCGGATTCGCGACCTTGCCAATGTCATATCACAGGCCGAGATATTTGACAACAATCAAGACAAGACAGCAAGACCACCTCCTCCTCCTCCATCAGACCTCATTACATTCCTTTAGATATGAGGCAGGGAGCGAGTCAGCCTTTTGCTGTAATTATTGGCGTATTAGCTTCATTCATAAAGCAACTTCTGTAAACTGTCCATCCTCCTCCCTCCTTCATCTCCAACATCTCGTATCTCGTGTAACTTGATACTGTTCTTTTTTATCACCCTGAGGTCCTAAACCTATAATCTACTTCCCTACCTTCTTACTCACCTTTCTTCATCAATGATAAATCAATATCCACATCCACACACACTCTACATAATAAGTAGACAAACTTGGAATCGAGAAGGAGGAGGTGTCCTGATCAGACCAGAAAGGGAGAGGAGTCAACTTGAATCTCAAGTCCCATTTTGTGTCACTTTAAATACAGTTCAAGTCTTACTGCATGTACATCCTTTGTACACATTATCATGTACAGGGGCCAAAAAATATTCCACCGCAATACTTTCTGCACTCAAAATTAAAAACAGTCAACTTTTTAATATCCAGAATCGTTCTAGATGTGTAAAATTGCATACAAAATTTAATTTTTGATTTAATTTCTTTCTAAAATAGCTTTTCAAAAAAATTGTATTCCAAAAAAACAGAAAGAAATGTGGACCCTATACATATGTACAAGTGTAAAAGATGTGCGAATGGTTACAATTGTATTTTTAAAAAATCAGCACTTAAAATACAGTACTTATTATTTTTGTGAACTCATCATGATCTCATGATGAGGTGGCACACGGATGAGTCGTGTTTTACACGAGTTTTCTCTCCTCTTTTTTTTGAAGCTGTTCTTTCTAGAAAAATAGAATACGGAAAAAATTTCTCGTCATCCTCGAAATCAATGTACTTATATATAAGCCAAAGTTGTTGTTGTGAAGACTGAATGTTGGCCCTAACATTGTTTTTACATGACTGAGCAAACATTCACACACAAACACACATACACTTGACTTCTTCCACGTTTGGCGACAAGCGTTAAAAGGAAATAAGGATGGAAGAGAGAGAGAGAGAGAAGGGAAAAGAGATAATAAATGAAGCATTCAAGCTCATAGCATAGCAAAACCTTCTTTTACAACTTTTATTACTTTGATTTCATTAATCTTTTTACAAAACACAAAGTTTCATCCTTTTTGTCTTTCCCCTACTTTTCCACGGCGAGAGTTTAAGGATACAAGAGTAGAATAGAGAGGAGTAGAGACGACCAGATGATAAAAAAATGTAGTTTTAAGGGTCAACACTTTATACATCTCTCTCTCTCTCGACATTTGTCGATCTGATTGTGAATTTAAACACAAGAAGTGGAGGAGGATGTGTCTTTTCACAACCTTTTTCTTTATTTTAGTTCATTGTGTAATACACACACACACTTTGTGCATAAATATATTTTATTATTTCTCCTGCTGTTGGGGAGTTTGAATTGGTGTGAACAAAGTATTTTGAATAATTGTCCCATTGTTCCCTTGTGGATTATTTAGTATTGTGAGTCACAATTTGTGACAAGAATAAATTTAACATTTTAAATAAGCATTTCGGAGGAACACGCACAGTACAGAAAGAAGCATTTTCCTTATATGAAAAAGATTTAAATATAATGAAACTTTGTATAGATGCACACATATTGAATACAGAATATAAAAATGGTGCCCACCTCACCTATTTGATGCTGACTGACCATCAAAAGGCTGGGATTGTAAAATCATAAACGAATGACGTAAAAATGTATCCGTTCATGTCCTTTCTCTTTCAAGTTACATGCACACTAATTTTAATTGTAACTATCCAGATTTTATGATCTCATAAAAATTACAGGTTTTTTACAAAATTTAATTATTCACTGAATTGTACAGAAAATAAGTCTACTATAAATATTTAAGTGTAAAGTGTGCAGTATACAGAAGACTCCTCTGAGAAGAGAGAGAGAGAGAATTCTGTGAGAGACAAATAATAACCAAAGAAGAATTTACATACAGAAATTGTGTGTGTGGATTCAACCCACCCAACAAAATACTTGTCTCACTTGTCCTGACAGTTTTGGTCCTCCTCCTCCTCCTCAAGCATCCTTTTGACTATTTGTTGTGTGTGTACAAATATCTTCTTCTTTTGCCATTCAACTTGAACTCACACACGACACACACACACAAAGACAATTGACAAGACTCTCGGGCATATTTGAATGGTTTGTCATTTTCCTCCACACACACACACACACACACACACTCTCTCTCTCTGGCTCTTTCTACTCAACAATTCCAAAGAGTTTGGAATATATATTCACAAAGTCTTATCTTAAACAAAAGAGTTGGATTCGAGAAGATGAAGGACACATTTTTATCCCTGATCCTCAATAAGATTTGACTTCAAAGGGAGAGAATCAAAAAGACTTTTTGACTTGTCCGATAAAGTTGAGGATAATTTTGATGTGGAATACACAAAGAAAAGAGAAAGAGAGAGAGAGGGAGACAATCAACCTTTCTTCCGGATGTCGGACGGTACAAAAGGGAAAAGATGAATTTAAATGAAGTTTTATTTGATGTGGTTGTCAAGTAGGATCCAGTGGAGGGTGTGTGCGTGTGATGTGTCTGTGTGTGCCGGCCGGTAAAGGATGCGAGATTTAATTTGCTTGGTGATTTTTACAGAGGAAACTCCTGGGGACGAGGCGGCGGAGGGAATAAAAGGTAATTAATGTTAATATTTTTTTTTGAGCACAGCTTGAGACACTTGGGCTCGAGTCGTTTATGTCAATGTAATATTTTATGTTTTATTTATTTTCCACGATTTGTGGGCACAATGGAGAACGCTGTCTTCTCTACACACACACACACACACACACACACACACACACACACACACACACACACTATTCGTGTAGGTATGGTTATTTTCCGTAGAAAAATCATACTCTACGTTCCCACTCAATTTGTAATTTTACATTTGTCATCCATGAAGAGGAAGAAGAGGAGGAGGAAATTTGCACGTAAGAACAATGTGCGAAATTTTCATTAACGTCCGCACACCACATTATTTACAGTGTGTACCAGTACGAACATTTGTGTGTGCCTGCCTTCCACTTGTATGCATGTAGCTCGTCTCCATTCATTAATATGGATGATTGATACTTTTAGGTGGGGAATGTCGTGAGGAGGGATTTGATCATAACTCAAATTGGAAAAACTTGTTAAGTTCAGTCTTAAAAGTGTGTGACGTCGACGTCTGTTTATCCGTCACACTTGATGGAGTCATATTTTTTTGAGGAATTCCCGTTCATACAGTTAACAAACCGATGAACAACAACTTTTTTTTATTTTTAATGACTATATTTAGTTATTTTTAATTTCACCCCTAAATTTTCCCGAATTTAACTCATCAGTTATTTTTCCAGTTATTGTTTTAAACTTTTCTTTTAAAAATTGACATTTATGTTTTTCCCTTGACTTTTTCATACACACGTACACTCATCATTGTTGTACATTGTAAACCCACCAGACATGAAAGGAATAAAGCCAGACATGTACTTCCACACAGACACAATTTTGCCATAATTAAAATTACGACTAATTTATAACGGAAGACACATCATCCTCTCCTCTCCAGTCCAATATTATTGCTCAAATCCGTCTTGCCGCTGTAAAAATTTGTTTCCTAAATTCGACCTCTTGCAACGCAAAGGAAGAAGAGGGAGGGAGTGGAGTAAAGTGCATGAAACAATTACATGATATGATTATGCAATGTAACATTTTATTAGTTTTGATTATTATGACTTGAAGATTTTCTCACGACAAAGACATTCTGAAAACTTTCGGTTCATCCCAAAACCACCAAGTAAGGTACAATATGTATCATTGTACGATAAAAATTAGTATGTGCTTCAAGGTCTTGGAAAAGGAATCTTTCTAGGTACCTACATCACAACCTTTATGCGCTCCCTTGACACAAGAGAGAGAGAGGGAGAGAGAGAGATTTAGAATTTACATCCGGTTGCTCATCCATCACCAACACCTGCAAAAGAGTCGTAAGCCTCACAGTAAAAAATATTGAGTAAATGGAAAGGTAATTTTCCTGACTCGACAGAGAGGGGAAAAAATGTAATTGGGCCATTTTTAGGGAAAACGATAATAAATACAATGATTAGGAATTATGACAAATTGAAACGTGAGTAATTCTCTGTGTGTGTGTCTGTTCTGAGAAGTCATGAACTTGGCTACTCAGACATTGTTTAAAGTGGATTCTGTATTGTTACAATGTAAAAATTGTGAGAGAAGTGGAGGAAGGGGTGGTGTGGAGGAGGAGGAGCGAGACAAAATGCACTCAATAATGTAATAAACGACCTCAATCGAATCTCCTCATCCAAGTTATTGACTCTCCGTTCCATACATGTTGTGCACACACACACATACAGTACAGTACGTGAATGCACTTTGAACAAAGTGTAAGGATTTAAAATCAAAAAATTGAAACTTGAGAGAAGGATGCGGTGGATCAGATTGTCCTATCCGCTATGCACATGGATTGTGTATGTATAGTACAGCATGACTGTTGATGGTGAAACAGTAATTACAGACTGTGGGTTGTCCTGTGCGCAAAATAATCCATGTAATGTGGACTGGTCATGTACCACCTTCATTTATTATTATGGAATGCCGTGTGTACACAATACAGACTGTGTGAATCTGTGTGTGTGTGTGTGTACATATGTCATGTGTGGTAAATGAACCGACTTTACTCTACACTCTGACACTATCCCTTCCTTTGAGGATCTGATGCTGATGAATGATGAGGAATACAGCTAAAAAAATCAACCAAGCTGAACATGTACTAAAACCTTAGTTTTGCAAACACACACACACTCACTCTCATTACACACTGACTCAACAACATCAGTTCATCTCTGTTCAAGCTAAATACCAGTGCACTACTATGTACTACATCTGTACAGAGTTACCGTAATACCTACGTGTTTGAGCCACCTTAATTTTTTGGTGAAACCATTAAAGGAATTTATTGTAAATTTTAAGATCAATTCTTAGATTCTGAGAGTCTTGGTCCAAGACTCTTGGATCATGATTTACACAATTTTGCAAAGAATTTTTATTCATTATGAATTTCCACCGAATAGAATTTGAACTCGGGTTTTTTCTTGTCGACACTGCCAAGGGGAAGTTTTATTTGAACGAATATGGTGCACAAATCTTTTTGGTGTGCAAAAAATCGGATCAAGCCTTTACAAAATTTTTTATCACTGTCTATATCTGAAGAGAAAAAATGTGTACAGATGTAAGATTTTTTTGAGGGAAAAGATGTAAACATGATCACAATTTAGTTATCACATTTTTGTGCGCATTATGTACCTATTATTTACCTGGGAAAAAGATTAAGACGGTAATGATCAATACAAACATACACTCTGAATTCTTTCGAGCTCTGTCATTTTCCTGTGTAAAATAAAAAATAATAATGTTCTCCCACTACTTATTTTCTACCTGACAACAAATAAACCATGATTCAACACTGGTGTGTATCATACATTCTTCAATTTGTTCACAACACACACACACTCTACACATGCTTCAAAATACCGCCTGTGTGATGTGAGGTGTTTTTTAAAGTCCATAATATACACAATACGAAGAAATTCTTTTCTTACTGTCCAAATTCTGTACAGATGTACAAATGTGGAAGTATTCCACACACACAATTTTATGAGCCCTTTATAAATTTCTACAAGAAAGGAAGAGGACTGGGCGAGATGATAAAGTAAAAATAATAATGGAGAGAGAGAGAAGGGTCTGAGACTCAATTCACAAAGTATAATAGAATCCGGACAATATTAAATCATGCAAGACGGAAAGCTCGGAAATTCCCATATGTGTCGGAAAATGTCGATTTTTGTATTACAGTCCACACACAGAAGATGAGAGTCATTCCTGAAACCCAAATTCCATGTTTCCTGATCCGTGCCTCCCTTGTTCTTTATACAAGAGATAGAGAAGGAGAGAGAGTGTGTGTGCAAATAATTTTTATATGAGGGACACCAAAATTGTGACTCTTGTTGTATCTCATAACCTAGGTAAAATCCATGCGGATATAAAAGAGCCCAGATAATATTGAGCTGGGTCAACTCAATATACATTCTTGAGACAACCTCTCTCTCTCTCTCATCTCTTTGTATCATGTATTAAGTGTACATACACACACACGTTCAAATCGACTTTAAAGTTGATGCTACACTATCGTACGAGTGTTGTTATGTATACATACCAATTCCTTCAACTTTTTTTATGAATGAATCCTGATGATAGTGGTATGGCTAGTTGTTGATGTTGAAGTTTAAGCGTGGTGCCTTGTATGTGTGTGTGTGTGTGTCTGCATAGTAAGTAAGCACTTGCACTCACAACTATTTATACTATTAAATTCTCCTCCTCTCCTCTCCAATGCAATGCAATAGTAAATGCATTGACTTGGCCCTTTCCACCTTGATTGAGATGAATTGTACAATGTACAATTCTTTGTATTGTTCCATTGACTCCAAATTTCAACAACTTGTTTCTTGTACTTCTTATTCAATTTTTACTTCTCCTATTTTGATCACACACACACACCTGTACTATCCGTGTAAGAGAAGAGTGTGTGTGTGGAACTTGACCTCAATTTGGCAAACACCATTTTTAAGTAAAGGGCTCCAGTCGACAAGGAAAATGATCGTGATTGAATGACGGCATATCCACTTGAGAGTACCAAGCTGACCCTTAGCATGTGTGTGTGAACTAACACACACACACACACACACAGTTATTGAAATGGTTCGAATGAAGGGAGAAATGTATGTGGATGAACTGGTAAGTTAGTCATGCCATGCTAACACCATCATAATTATCAGTTGATCATGACTCGTTAGCAAGTGTGTGTGTGTGTGTGTGTCATTCCTAAATTTTTCCACAATCATTCAATCCAAATTTACCTTTGTGCAATGACTCATTTTCCCCTTTGACGGTCATCTCACGTCTCTTCAGTACACAATTAGAGTAGACTGTGAATTACTAGGAGTTTGTTGACAGTCTAAGTTTAGTCTATCCAACCAAGGGATTTTCCTATCATTACATTAGAGCCCATTACCATCTGTTTACTTTTAATTTGATTCTTCCCATTAGTATTTATTCTTTTCAACTCCGTGTTTCCCATGAGGATTAAATTATTATCCCTGCAGAAATTAATCAGATGTGGACAACAATGAATTCACTATTTAATGGGGAAACATTATTCTACTGTGTAGTATCAATTTGTCCTGGAGGATTATAAAAGAAATTTTGAAGAAAAAAAATATTTAATAATGGCTAATGGAGATTTTACAAAGTCAAAAATTTCTCATTGTTGGTATTATGTAATGAGTGTGATGGTGTGTGTGTGTACACAAGGTTAGGCCGAGAGGAGGAGAAGGTGGAGGAGGGATGTTTTAGGTTGGCCCTGTCACACATGTGTTCATCACACACAGACACACACACACACACACACACACAAATTGAGAAGATGACCTCATAATAAACACCCACGATTATCCTTAGTTTCCATCATGTACTCTGTAATTACTGGACATGGGGGAAGATAGTTGAGAGAAATTTACCCATTACACCTATGTATGTTTTGTTCCTTATATTCCTTGTAAGACTTTTCATCTCTTCGTCCGTATCATAAAGGGCAGAAACTGGGTACATTGCATAGCTATACAAATTCATACCCCCCATTGAACGCAGATGACGGAGAGGCAGAGCAATTTAACTTATTTCCTTTTGATCTTGTGAGCGATTACAATCTAAAGCAAAACTTGTGTATACACTCATAGTACCCATGTTTCTCTCTTTAATGTCAATTTGTGATCACGTGTCTTACACCACTGACCATATAAAATCGTGGAGTCAGTGTGGAGGCATCAACGCCAACGAAATGATAATTTTGATGTGATGATGGACATGAGATATTTTACGAGTAAATACTCATTTGTCGTATTCACTCCACTGTAACCCTAACGAACAAGTGAGATTAGATTTAATTAAGCAATTAATTTCGTACTACGTCATGTAATTTATTAAATCAATTTGAATTTAAAATCTTGGATGCTTTTTGGTCGATTTTGAAAAAGCCTTCTGGGAAAATAGTTAACACTTTAGACTGATAAACTAAAATTTAAAATCTGACAAAACCAAGATACAATTCCCTAGACAGAGGCGAGTTACATTTTTGAAGATTACGGTACATAATAATATTATGTACACAACCTTTGACGGACTCTTTAATGGGTAAAATGACGACTTTACACCATGCACACACAAACTGTATGGTAAATTGACTCGGAAACTTTTTTTTCTTTGAGTGTGACAGCTACAGCCAAAGGAAGAAATTTTTTTTGAAATATTAAAATGTATGTTCTTGACAACAAATTAGGGATTTCTTGCGTGTAAAGTTTGCACACAAACACAGTCAAAGGAATGTGTCAAAAAAGAGAGAGAGACGAGTTCAAAAAATTGCACGTGGATGATCCAGTCTTTACACACACGAACACACACACTATCCAATTTGTATGTAATATATTAATTTTGCGAGCATTAACAGCTGTCTTTTTTCACATTATATCCATATTACATTGAATCATGATTACACCTCATACAACATTTTGTCATTCTCCTTTCCTGTACAATAGACTTATGCACTACCCAAATGTTTCACTTGTCTGTCTGTGTGTGTGTACATTGTACTGTGTAGTCACTACTTGTACAAATATTTCATATTTGAGAGGAACCGAGCCGTGGGAAATATAACAATGATTCATTGTCTAATCTCTGAATTATTTATGTAGAAAAACATAGGAAGCAAAAAAAATATTTAAAGGAAATTTGACTTATATTCCAACTGACAAATGACAAAGAGAGACAGAAAGAGAGTATTACATTTCAAGTCGATGCAATGCAATGTGCAATGACAAGTTCTCTTCCTCCTCCCATTTACCCATTGTCACCCATTTGCAATCAGCTCATTCAGAAAAAGAACCAAGCAGCAATTTGATGCTAATGTCTAGGTGACGGCGTCGTTTATGACGTCCACAAAAAAGTATACTGCATTTCATTGCATTACATCCCAACAATCCCATTTTGCTCTTTTTAAATAGTTTTTCTCTTCGACTGTACAGTACAGTTGTAGTTGTACTGTGTGCGTGTGTGTGAATAGACGTGGAGAGTTACAGACATAATAAACTTATAAGATGAGTGACAATGAGTGAAGACTAATTCGAATTTCAAAAACCTCAATTACACACCACCACACCAGCTTCCATACCATCTAATAATACCCATTGACGTTTCCCCCCTCCACAATGTGTGTATGTGTGTGTATTGTAATAACTTTCTTTCCTTTCTGGGCCTTACTGCTAATTTATAACTTGTAAAAATTATAAATAGGATACTGTGGTTAAGTGGAGGAGGAGGAGGAGGAGGAGGGAAGGAGGAGATGGAAGAAGAGGGGAGAGAATATAAATTATTTTATAACAAGGAATATACATGGAGGAGGATGAGAGAGAGAGAAATGCATAGGAGAAGCAATTAAAAAGGAATAAATCAACGCGTGTGTAATTATACATTTACCAGTGTACACACAAGTAACTAGAGAGAGGGGGGAGGAGGAGGAGGAGGAGGATGTAAAGTGAGTTGTCTTCGTTGAGCATATTGCATCCAAAAAAAGGAAGAAAGGACTGTCACGTTACAAATCGACTTGAACACACACACACATACTACTTTTGCTTCGGCTCCCCCACTCCTTCCCTCCCGAGTAACAAAATACTAATTGAATTGGAGCTGAAAACAGTTAGGAGGATGACGACCAGTCCCATTGTCAAGGGTTGAGAGAATACAATGAGGATTGAGTCCTGGAGTAGTTACTAAAAAGGAGGAGGAGGGGATGCGATGAGGGGAGGGTGAAATCATGAACGATTATAAATCTATCTGGTTTCATTTCATGACACTAAAAAAATGATATTCCCCCCTTTAGAACTCCATGGACACGAGACAGATGATGATGATTGTATGAGGAGGAGGAGGAGGAGGAGGAGAGACTACAGTGTAATAATAAACGGTCACTGACCTTCTTCCAAGTGTCCGTCATCTTGTCGTCACTGGTGAGCTACAGAGAAAGAGACAGAGACGAGGAGGGGGAGATGCTTTGTTGATGTAATTATTATTACTCCCTAACTCATTATTCACCAGCTTTTCATCCCACTGATCGTGAAATTGTTACATTATAATTCTCATCTTCCAAATTTATATCTCCCCATTTTCTACACGATTCCCATTACGAGAGAGTACATATTGTAGAGGAGGAGGAGGAGGACATCAGTAACAAGACCAGATTGAATGACATGAGAGTGTACAGCCATGTTATTATGTGACAGAATTTTACTATTACTTTCCGACTGTCTCCTCCTCCTCATCCAGTATACTGTGTTGTGTCGATGTGTTAGCTGTTACATTGAAAACACATCAATGAATTATGGTAATCCCAATTAAAGTACAGTTACAAATTACCAATTCTATTTTGCCGAGGAAAAACATCCGGAATGAGTTGCGGGGGAGGATTACATAAAAGAGTGATGGGGTTTAATGGGTCAGTTGGAAGTAAATAAAATTATGAGTTTTTTACGCTAGGATTTTGAATAGGCACATTTGTGTGGGAAACAATTAATTAGAATTTATAAAGGTAATTAAATTATAAGATTTATGTGTAATCAATTATGACAAGAATTGTCTCTTTGACATGGTCATTGTTTTTGTCTGAGGCCGCTTCTTCACTGCTTGCTCAGTGAGCAGTGCCTCTGCTTTATCCTAATTTCCACGAAGACGGATGTCAAAACTTTCCTCCACAACGACCTTCCCCCTTCTCTCTTTGCTTGTCCTCGTCTGAAAGTGAGTGGACAAAAATAGTTTGAGAAAAAGTGTGAAGATCCTTGTGACTACAAACAGAGGAGGAGGAGAAGAGGAGACAAGAACAAATGACAGAAAAGTGAGGCGTGAGTGGAGAGAGAGAGCAAGGCAAGAACATCCAGGATTTAGCCCCATTTTTTCATGAATGAATGTCCACTCTACTTCCAATATTTTTTTCTTGTCCATATGTCTACAAACTCATTGATACAAGTTGCGTGTATCTGTCTGTCTGTGACAACAACAAAACCACTATGGAAGGCAGCTGCAAGTTTGTTAGTTCCTTTATTTGCATACATGAAAAGCTCTTTCTCTCTCTCATGTGTGTGTGTGTGTTTGACTGACTATCACTACTAAATACTTTTTGAATTGTACAACAACACCGTAACAACTTCTTTTGTAAATTCTTCTTTTTTCCTTACATACTAAATGCCGATGCTCATCAAACTCAAAAAGATTCCCTATAGCCACTTACACATGACTTTATTTGGGATTTGCAATATTGGCTAAGATGATTGGAATTTAATATATTTCACACTCACACACACACGTATATGCAAAAATGTACATACGTAACAAGTTAAACAGTCTGTGGTTTAAAGTTACAATGTGTGTGTGTGTGTACATGAAAAGCAAGTGAGAGAAAACCTTTGCCTTGGGCTATTTCTTTTTATCTTTGTAATGCTCACAGTCGGTCGGTGTACATTCTTATGTATATTTTATACCGTAATTCTTACGCCTGGTGTCCTGGGCTAAATTAGGGTGACAGAATACGGTTCTCTTTATTCCAGCGAAGAATGACACAGGCGTGTCAGGAGAAATTCCAATAGAAAATTGAGGTTTCGGGGGGAAAGAGTATTCGAGTCTCGAGGAGTGTCCAGAATACAATTAGAGCCATTACGGTATGGATACCTGTTTGAGGTGGGTACGTAAGACCGTCTTTTGTACGTGTTGTGTAGTTTGAACGACGACACATCCTTCCTAGTTCCTATTTAACAAGCGCCTCTTGTAACTACGCCATGTTTTTTTAATCCAACAACAAAGGAGGAAAACTCCTTTTAACTTAATCAAATCAGATGAAAATGATCTCAATTTTACTGTGTGTCTGTACTCTGTGTCTCTCTCTCTTTGTTAGTGTGTAAGGTCTGCACTGCATTGCAGCTTTGGTCATTTCATACAAGTTTTTCAAATAATTTAAATGTGGATCAATCATTCGAGTTAACACAAGGACGCAAGGACGGCACACAGACACACACACATACACCTGTCTACCTGTGTGCACATCCGTGTTTAATTAGGAACATGTCTTGTATCTGAACCGGAAATGTGCCTCTTGGCACCGTCTAATTGTTAGTCGTTGAGAAAGGATCATTTAGAGCGAGTGTAAACCTAGTTGACACTTTCTAAACCTCCTTTATTGTTTTCAATGGTCAAATGACTGTCTTAAATGTCCGTCAGATTTGTCAGGAGTGGAATTTTTTGGGAAAATCCCTGACTCACAAAAATTCCATAGAATAGAGAGAGATGAGAATTGTCCAAGGAATGCTTCTTAAAAAGAAGAATAATTTTTTTCCAAAGTTTTTTATTTAATACAACCGTTCGTAAACATTAAATTTTTTTACAAATGACAAGCAACATTTTATGTGTTATATGTTTATTCCTAACCGATATACCCAGACCATAATTTTTTTAGTTTTTAATACGTATGAGGTTAGTACTGTGTGTATTGTAACAGTTGTAATTTTTGGAATATTTTTGTGTCCCAACACACACACGTCGTATATGTAACTTGTAATATATTTTGACTGTTTCACAGCAACGGTTACAATTTCTTTAATATGTGTGAGTATAATTAAATGTGTACGTATTTTTAACAACCTCCTTTTTCCAAATGGATTATCTAACGTTCAACAATTTGTCGTGTAATTGTAATATTAAGTAATTTTTTGTATGTGGTCAGCTGTGCAGAAGAAAGTCCACATACAATGTGTGCAATACACACTGTGTATTTATTATATTGCACAATATTATATATATTAGTAATTCACACTCATAAATCTCTAGAATTCCTGGATAGTAACAGAGGGTCATGTCGTAAGGACATCAAACGACATCACACTCGCCATCCTTTTCGTCAACAACATTATATGTATAATAGATTTTTTTAAATCAGACCACGACGGACGATAACAAACAACAATAATTAACGGTGTGTCGGAAATTTCTTAAAAATTAAATATGTACTCCTATTTATTTGTTACAAATATCCAGCATGTCCATACGTACTTTTTTGTGTTGCTCTGCGGATGATAATCCTGGAGTTCAGGATATGAAGAGCTAATGGTGTAAGGATCTTGAAGAATGGAGAAAGCAATTTTCAATCGACAATTTAATTCTTTATCTCATACATCACAGCCTAAAGCACACACTATTTTTCATTCTCTATTTATATTAATTTTTTAATTGACAAAAATTATGAGGACAACTGGACATTAGAAATAGTGTAAAATTAAATTAAAATGGGTTTACTATGTGACACAACACTGTGACAATTATTTTTTTGTAATTTAATACACTGACAATTTGTAAACGTTGAATTATGTTTCACGTTCTCACTACCTTAACTACTAACTAGAATTTTTCTTTAATATATTAGCATATGTGTCATTAGTTGACCTTTTGCAATAACATTAGCCCTCAGCAACCGTCACATCGAGTTAAGTTTGTATTTTCTTGTCTTCGTCCATTCAACTCGTTTTTGAGAAAAGGGAGTGAACCTTCAATTAATTTTTTTTTCTTCCCCTTCATCAATATTATTAGTACATTATTAATAAGTGTCTAAATACTATTTGTCACATTGTATAATATACTACATTTTACTCCTAGTAAACCTAAGAAATCTTCACTTAAGAAATTTCCATCCAGGATGAAAATTTAGAAACATTAAATCACAACGTCTAATCATTTTTACTATTGTCAGTGACAGTGTCCTTTCACAGTGTCGAACTTGTGTAAACCTAACTAAGTACATAAACACACTCACGCTTTCTCTTTCTCAGGGGAAAGCGTTCAAATGGTGAGGAAAATTGGCTGCTTTTATTTTTCATCACCATTTTACTTGCACTATCCCTTTAAATGCATTTTTATAATACTAATGTATGTATTGAGTTGGGAACAAGTCATTCATTCCACGAGACTTTCTATTCAAATTACAGATAGCTACTACTAATTATGGTATTAGCAACAAAAAATATTTAATCACCTTTAGCGTGTACATATTATTACACATTTAGGTAACAGCATAGGGCGTACAATTTGTGTCTATTATAATTATTTTATGTACAAACTCTTGTAATTAGTCCAATTTTTGATAGCATTTTTGGAAAAAGTTTACATTTTGTATCGCTCCTTAATTTAATTTAGTTTTTTTAATTACACTCATGTTAACTGCTAGTAGAATAATTTGTGAGTCAATCGTCTACATACAACCTCAGTTATATTAAATTTTTAATGACCTTCACACTCTTTTTATTTTTTTATTAATTACTGTCAAAAGGAGTTTACGGATTGACTTATTCAGTTATCCACATAAAACTGACAAACAAATTTTCCTTCTCCCGTCAATCACTGTAAAGTATTTAAATTCAAACGTTATGTTTTATAGGTACTGGATTTATAACAAGGATATGATTTGTCTTTCAATCAAAAGAGACTGAAAAATCCGATAATAACAATAATTAATTAAAAATCCACATTTTCACCGAGCAGAAATACGTATACGCGTTAATGTATTTGGTCCCACACCTGAGATGATCATGGAAAAACGTGTAGTCAATCAATTACTTAATGATATATCTCTGATGAAGAATTTGTATATATTGTGTACACAAAATAGAATTAATGTTAATCCATAAATTACTTCTATTGTGTTAATAATAATTATTTAACATACATAGATTTTGTGAGGGTAGTTAGTACTTATTTAGACAGGAATATGTATTCCATCTTGACTACTGGCTAATGTATTCCACACAAGCTGTGTAACAACGATAAGATGATGAAAGAACTTTCTCTGTGTCTAGACGAAAAAAATCCCCCCCCCCCCCCCGAGAGAAAGGAATTTTC
>WJFB01001939.1:0-24123 GCA_009870185.1 Pygmarrhopalites habei
GAATTTTATTTTTTTTCAATGTCATAATGATACTAGCTTTATGTAAAAAAATCAGAATTTTTCAGTAACAACTTTCAGTGATACTACCGTGTCGCACTTTATCCTTGTCATCCCTGTAAAAGCAAACTTCAGTACCCCCACGCAAACCCCACAAAATTCCCTATTCCCTTCTGTTCCACCCAAAACGTTTGAAGAGAGAGAGGGAGAAAGGCTTTGAATTGTTTGCCCATCCGCCTTCACCTTTTATTTTTTCTTGTTTATTTTACTCCACAATCAAAACTCCTCCACCAACAAAAACAACTCCTGTACAATGTATCATACATTATGTATCCAAAAGTCAGCATTAAGGTGTATTATACTTGAGGTGTGTTTATTTCAAAACGAGCTTTCTAGTCAACTTTGTGTATACAGAGGTAACTCACAAATTTAAATCCACTTAGCCACAAAACTCGAGGGAGAGTTGGCTATGAGATGAGATGTACTGAACGTAGGGGTATGTATGAACCTGGCAGACGTTTGTGTGTAGGTGTATGACGCACCTACAAAATTATAACCGCAGAGCTACACTATTTAATTGACTTACAGTTTCAGTGTCACAAAAATGCTTCTAGCACTCTCTTCTCACCTCTCTTAATTCAGTCTTCTATGGATGGTGTATCTTCGTAATTATAAATATAATACAAACGAAGGAGTGATCAATTTAATTTGTCTACAAGATTTGATCGATTAGCTGGAAGATACTAGTGGACTAATCTTGAACAATCAACGTTTTATTTTCATGAGACGCCAGAGCAGAATGACCCTGAATTCTCGACTCTATGAACATCACACAAACACGCTTATGTATAGAACTGCATAGGAGGTATGGATTTGTGATATATCAAACGGGACACATTAAGAAAGTTTAGCCGAGTCAGCAAGAATACTTTGTCCTACCTAATTATTACAACGCTGGGGTGTGTGTGTGTGTGGTGGATCCATATTTCCAATATCCACATTCATAGGGCAAATTTTATTGGAGATGACTACGAAGGGCTTAGAGAGGGGGGAAATAAAGTTAAGGATACATTTTCCCAGTCTGAGATGGAGTCTAAAGGAGGAAATTGTGTAATTTGTATTTTTCCACTTTTCTTTCTCCACCTCTGCACACCATTACAGTGTAAGTACTTTCACTTTGTGCAATTTGTAGCTGAAGCATCCAGAACTGTGTCTCCTACAATGCACAAAATAATGTCATTATTGCACACACACACTAGAGATAGAGCAGAGAAAGTGCTTTTTAAGCTTAAAGGACATTGTGTTATGTGAAAGGTTGTGTATGTCATACGTCGTCGTCGTCTTCGTATGTTGCAGATCTGTCGTCCCAGGCATGCAAAAACTGGGACGGGAGAAAATTTTCCCTAATGGTTGTTACCACCATTAGGGAAATTTTTTTGTATTCGCGAGTCTTCCTTCATGTAAAGAGGTATAACTTTAATATTAGGTCACGAATGTGTGTACATCCGTCTGCATTGTGCAGATCATTTTGAATCAGTTTTAGTCCTTTGGGGAATAATGAAATGTTATCCATACTCATTACATTCCAAATTTAGAAAGTTTGTATTGTAGCCAGTAGGAGAAAGTAATCCTTCAGGTCATTCAAAGTACGGCTATTGTTGTTTATTAACAATTTTGATAAAGTTTGTGAATGACTGAGAAAACAAAAGGATGAAATGGATAGCACAAACCTTTGTATTAATCCAAGCACAGTGAATATGCAAGTTCATAAAACTAAATCCAGGAGAGTCAAGGAGAATAAAATTCATTTCAGATAATTTAGCTCCCTTTAGGTGTGTCAAAAAATACCGGGTAAAAATGAGGCTGCGAAGCAGCTTGTCAAATCTTTTTTTGTTGATCGTCAAGGTAGGGAATGTCACTTTTTTACTGTGGTGTGAAAGGTCCATTTTTTCCCTTCT
Organism: Pygmarrhopalites habei; assembly: GCA_009870185.1. NCBI lineage: Eukaryota > Metazoa > Arthropoda > Collembola > Symphypleona > Arrhopalitidae > Pygmarrhopalites > Pygmarrhopalites habei. The sequence continues at coordinate 1,956 of WJFB01001939.1, forward strand.
GCAAAAAAGTAAACTTCATTCCATGACGCGACGGAGGGATGATGATGGGTGGATATGGAAACGAGAGAAAGGAAATGTTGGGGGGAAATTGGAGCTCATAAATATATATGATAGTCATTTATAGCCGTGACTCCTTGTTCCTTCTCTCCAAAAAAATTCTCCATCACATCCCATTACATCGAACATGTTCCTTCTCTCTCCCACACACCGCACACACACACATGGCCTCTCCTTGTGTATTAAGCGGGCATCGCATCCTCGTAACTCTGTTGTAGTAACACTTTTCCACTTACACCAATTTAATATCCTGTAGAATAAACAATGAAAAACATAATTAAATTGTTATTACTTGCTCCGTTTAACCTTCTATTAATACATATTTTTTGATTGTACCTTAACACCCACACACGCACACACACTGGTTTTCTCTTTCTCTAGGTCACAGCCCATCCAACCGTCGGCCAGAGTAAACAACATGCCCTGTATCTCACGGTTCCTTTCTCATCATCTGAGAAGGGACTCCAGAGTCTGGAGTCCAGACAAAGCGGAGAGAGAGAGAGAGAGAGAGCTTCATATTAGAATGACCTACAGCAAAACTATTTAATTACGCTCCAGAGAAATGTTGGATGATTATCCAAATTTATGATAAACAAAACAAGGTTATGAAGAAGTGTCCGCGGGTGAGGAGTAGGAGGAGGAGGGGGTTGACTAAATAAAATTTTATTGGACAACTTTGTACAGAAAACTTTTTCTCTTCCACACTCAATCCAGGTTCATGTCATCCCTACTTATATTTTTTCTCTTCTCCCTACACACACACGAGTCCCTCTTCAATTTTCTTTTCATCCTTTCATCCTCTGCTTTCCTCCGCCTCCCCAGTGGGGTCTGTGTGTGTGGATTAGGTCACACACACACGGTTGGGACGGAGAGGGCTGATAAGACGACTTGTTTGACTGGGTGCCTCGTGCCTCGTGTGCTGTTCCATTGTCGATGATTTGAATTTACCTTATGCTCTATATAAAAAGAACGGATCCTCTCTTGAACACAATCCCACTCTTTCCCTACCTTCATAATATACTCTTCAAATTCTGGAATGCTTTTGTGAAAGTGGAGCAGTAACCATACAATAGAGTATCAGGCTGAGGCGAGAGAGAGAGAATGCGTGTGTGGGAGAGGGAGAGGAGGGGAAGAAGCGTGTGTGTGTATTCTTATGATATGGAAAGAACATATGGAAAACAATATTTATTTACAAATTTCTCTCCACTTCTTTTCGAGTCCTAATCAAATCATAACAAATTTAAATTTTCTCTTCTTTCACACACACAATCCATTCGTCTTGCCCTCGTCTCTTCACTTCAGTTGTTGTTGTTGTCATTATCCAATTGTCTGTATGCGAGTAGTTTGTAAATTCGTAATACCATGCATTTGTAGCACCATTCCTTATCATCCCACGCTCTCATCTAATATGAAAATAGGAAACGTTTTCGGGACGGTGCGGTGTACTATCGCACATTGCATCGTGCCCAGGTTAACTGCAATGAATAGACAATTTTCAGGAGAATATTTATTGTCTCGATTAAATTTAATTGAGAACAAACAGACAGATAAATAATTCATCATGGAGTAGTCTAGTATTTGTTTTTTGATAAAACAAATACTCCACACAAGGTAGCTCAAAAGTATTCCCACTTTTCCCCTCCACGTGTCCCGTTTACGTGTGTGTATCTCTCATGTTGTCTAAGATGAAAGGATCCTAGAGAAGAGGAAAATTGTATTAACCTATATGAAAAAAATCCTTATTGGACGACCGTCCGGAAGGACAGTGTGTAGTTGTAGTCATCCATTTAAAATGGACCATGTAGCACAAAAGCTCCTTATCATGATCAGGAAGACGTAACATGGAGAGAAAGTAGACAGTGCAGTAGATTTAATTCCGCTTAATGTGTGTCCCTGGATTTTCTGTCTGTCTCTGTGTATACCTCCACTCTTCAGCTGTAGATAGCCAGAGAGGAGAAGGAAAGAGAGAGAGACACAGGAAGGGAGGGTGAGAGGTCCCTTTATGTACGGTTCGTAAGTATTCGCGGAATATCCCTAGATATCCTCCACTTAAGTGTCATGTGACTCCACATTAATACATATAAAGTGGGATGGAGAAAGATCAGCTGAATACAGAGAGTAGTAGTGGCACACACAAGGGAGAGAGTGAGGGAGGAAGAGAGGGCGAGAGAGATGGAGGAGATAGGGACTAAGATTCAATGGGCGAATGTACATACACACACACATACATTCACATCTACATGTATTGTATACGTACAGTGCAAAAAAGGTAGGAATGAAGAGATGCAGAGGAATCGGAGTCATTCGGATTATTGATTTCCGTATCCCCGAAACTATGGTAAAAGCCGAAACTCTCTCCTCTCACATCCATTGAAGTACACACACACACAGGACACACACATTCTCTCTCATACATACATACACAAAACTTTTCACTATGTACACCCCACCCCTCACTTGGATGTGTAAATGGAACGGGGCTTTGGATGGGGGGAGGTGCGGTGAAGGGAAAAGTGTATGTACTTATAATCCGGGAAAGCAACATATTGTGCATATTGCACTCTCTCTCTCTCTCTCTCTCTCTCTCACGGTTTAATATACGGGACTGGAGAAGACTGGATTTCTCTTCTATACATTGATACACATATATAGGAGACCACGAGCTAAAAAGGTGATATGGAACCGCGGAGCAGTCGCAGCTTGGCCCCACTCTCCGAATCCGACTTTCATTGAATTCCAGGGAAGCTCCGACTCCCTCCCCCCTCCTCTCTCTTTCGTTCAACGGGACAATTCTCTCTCTCTCTCTTTCTTTCATACCTAGAGACCAACCAGCTTTCCGTCGTCGTCGTTGTCGTCTCAACAGTACATTTCGACAGTTGTGTGTGTTGTCAACGCGGCTGCTTTCCTTTTGTCATCATCTGGCAGTGCGGAGAAGGAGAGACTACATGGTCTGAGTTGAGCCCTCACTCAAACTGGATGTCAAGTCAAAAGAGACAGAGAATCAACAACAACTTCTTCTTCTTCTCCTTTCATTTTTTGTGACTTTTCCTCTGTTTATCAGTTTTTGATAATAAGAAAAGAACAAAAAAAAACACACACACACAGAGCTTCTGCTCTTGTTATCGGTCACCAACACCCGCAGAATAAAAAGACCCTTCAATATTATTGTGTGTGTGCATAAACAACCATCACTTATAGTCACAAACTAAAGTATGGTTCGGAGTGTGATTTGGACAACAAACTACAATCTCAGAGAGAGAGAGAAGGAACAGGTATGAAAGCGTCTGTTTGTATCTTTTTTTCTGTCAATATTTCATTATCATTTATCGACATTGATATTGATAGGCCATGTAGACAGGGAAAGAGAGCATGAGTCAATATACGGTGTCTGTAAGTGTAGTTTAAAACTGTACATCCCAAGCTTTATTTATGGAATCATTTCCTAATACGCATTATTTCCTTTTGGTATCAAAAAAAGTGAGGGCTAAACCACACACACTCTAATTCTTTCCTTTTAATACTTGGGAATAACGAGGTTTCCTTTAATATTTGGTACACTAGGAAATTGTGACAGTCATAGCCACAGTGTTTGGGTGTGAGTGTGTCAAGAGAAATAAGGAAATAAACAGAGAACAAAATTAAATTGACAGACAACTTAATGAACGTTTATTTAAGCTTTTTTTGTCCCCGAATCCTTATCTCTGAATCATTTTATTTATTATGGGAGGATCAATAGAGAAAGAGCGAGGGAGGAGATAAAGTCTGGGAGTAATAAATGATAAAATAAATATCCTCTCTTTTTTGTTTATTGTTCTAGAACAATCATTGATTATTGAACAATAATCTAGGCGGACAACAAAAACAACAGACCTTGTTTTGGTGAGGGAAGAGCTGTGAACGAGACGAGGAAGGAAGAAAAAAGAATTGGCAAAAAAAGAGAATCAATTTATTTTGCTAATTGTTATCTAAAACTTGCCTCAACTTGCCTTCTAAAGTTTTTTCTCTTGGATACTTCCTGTACCTTACAATATCAATCTGAAGGAGTGACCAAAGTATTACGACCTGAAAAACCCTTCCATCGTTTTTATTAAACTGTGTGTGTGTTAGAAAACGTTTGACAATACGTTTTTGTTCTTGAGAAAAACAAATCGAAGTGTTTGTTCGTGTCAATAAAATATTTTGTGAGTCAATACTTGTCCAAGTATTGACTTGGCCCTCCTCCATCCGGAGATATGCAAAGATGAAGATGATCAGTACGATTGACACTGGTGGTGAAAAAGGTCACACAACAAATTCAATTTGTAATTCAAGACGTAAACCTCTACAATTGTTGACGGGGATATTTACTCGGAAGAATCGACGAGACAACCACAATAATAATAGCGGACAACTGATGCAGCAACACAATTCAGAAGAGGAGGATCAGAGTCTGGACAAGAATCCATACCTGAATGAAGATGCAGATCAGGATCTGTGGGGGGATGGGTCATCAGGGATTTTGGAACCGAGGGAAGCACTCCATTCCCCTTACCATGCACGAACCATTGACCAAGATATGGAAAATTTGAGACTTTCTCGTCAAGATAATCCCTATCTTCAAGTAAGTCTTCTTTTTCCCTTTTTGTGTACATAATATGCATTCCATTAATCTTCCAACTTTCAAACATTGTTGAGGAATTGTTTCCTCTTCTTCCTTTCACCTTCAGCCGAATCCTTATTCTCTTCGACTTTGAACTTTAAACTTTTGAACGACTTTTACTCTTAACAAAATGGGGGCTTCATTACTTTTTGCAACTTTTTGATTCGGAGAACTTTGACAACCTTTGGACCCTCTCCTCGCCTTGTCCTTCCATGTCCAAATACATATATACATGCCAAGAGAGAGTAAGAGAGCGTCTGGCTTCTAATTAGATTCACCCAGACTTCAACTTGAATTTCAGTTACTTTCTTTGGTCAATGACAAAAAAGTAGAGAGTGGGACAAAGACAAAAGGAGGATGACGGTGTGTGCCTCCTTTCTATTACTTAATTCATGGAACTCACTCTCTCCCGTTGTTGTTGTACATACCTAAGTACATAATTGTGTACACACACACACACAATTGACGACCATGACATTTTCACTTCCACCCATCCACATTTAGTAGCCTTAGTCAATGTTTATTCTGAGGGTAGAAGAGAGAGAAGCAGGAGTAATGGGAATTATTATTATTGTGGGGAGGGGAGGCTGGGATATGTCAATGTCGGTGACAGTGAGACTGGGGAAAGCTCTCTATTTATTAATTAATAATGTCTTTTTCCCTGCCACAAACCATCCGAGTTTGGAGAGGAAAAAAATAAGTCTCTCTGTTGCTCTGTCATTCCAGTATTTTGTACTGTACTGTACTGCACTGTGCAGGACAGGACAGGACAGGAGGGTCTGTACAACATTAGCCATAATAATTGTCGAGTCGTTGCATTTACACTAGGAATTAAAGCTAGTGATTATTAGGTCGGAAATGAGGTTTTCCTTGCTTTCCACTGTACGCTGTTCATGGGTTCCCTTGAATATTTAATTAAATAATTTAGTTGCTACTGTGTACCCGGTATTGTGTACTTGGGTGCTTGTGTGTGTACACAAAATGTACACCAAAATTATTGTACAGTGAGTATATTTTTAACAACCTTCAGTTCCCCTTCCCCTTCTCCCAATTTTCCTTTTATTAGATCCTCCTGAACTTGGGATTTCTTTACTTTTATTAATCCACAATGAAGGTGACACACAGACAAATAAAAGAGAGGGAGAGAGACACGTGAAAATTACAGACTGTAGATTTGTTTTTAAATAGAGTAGGGTAGTAGAGAGAAAAATAATTTTCTTTAAGGTTATTTGTACAAATACTACAGTGAATGTAGGACAGTAGTTATCTATCAATGCAGGGAGTAGTCTGCTTTCCCTCACTCACCTGACTCTAATTACACTCCTTCGGGATGTGAAGGGTGGGCTGAGAATCCATTCCTATATCTTTTGTGCAATTCCACTAATTCAATTTGTATATCTTTCGGAGATGGAATTTTTTCCCTCCCTCCTTAATAGAAAAAAGTCTTCTCCAACTTTGAGCATAATTAAGTGGAATAATCCAAATTGTCCTATTTTCCACTAATGGCTTTTTCCTAGACTTGTCTTCTTTCCCAGTCAGTCAGTTCCCTGTCACCCTTACCCTACATCCACAAAAGTTGGGCATTGGCAGTTCTCAACTGTTGTCAAGAAAGAGAGAGGGACACACAGGATGACGAAGTTATGACCGACAGTCCTTTAAAATTTTAATACACATAATAATTCCGTATTGAAGCGCATGACGGTAGACAATACATAAAGTATTCATTCCTGGACAACTGCATGCAGTTGTCCACCGTGTGTGTGTGTGTGTCTCGGTACTAGTGAAATGTGTACGTGTGTGTGTACGTCTTCAACTTGAGAATAAGTGTCACTGGACACATTTTAAAGATATCTTGTACAAGGACAAACTTCTTAGTACATATAATTTAAGTCGAAGGTATTCAGATAAAATACCTTTACATTCTTCTTCGTTGAAGAGAGAAAGACATTTTTACACACGAGGCTAATACACACACACACGTGGAGTATGTAGATACTCACTCATGTGAATACTTGGAAAAAGACACGTCATCATTTGTTGATGATATCTGAGTAGAGGATAGTAAGGGTGCATACACACACGCGATTTAACTCAAAAAGCGATGCACCCGTCCAAACGTTTCTTTCTCTCCCCTTGTCACGGCATGACGGGCTTGATAAGAGAGATCTTACAGTACACACACACATTCATTTTAATATTGAGATATGAGGAGAGGAGGGAGAGAGGGTCGGCGCCTCAAATCAAACAACGAGCTACATACTTTAGTGTGTTTGTGATCCATCGTTTGTACGGTGGTTACTATGCGGAAAATTACTAACGAAAACCAATCCTCCTCCTCCTCTTCTTTTTCCTGTTGGTTCCCTCTGGGTAACTAGTCATCTACGTAGTTAATAGCAATATTATCCCAACTCTCTCTTTCACTCTCTGATTGAATTGGACGGACAGGTGATGTGACAAATTTACCGTCATTTGTAAGGTAAATGGGCGTCAAACCCGTCACTTTCATGTATGTACGTCTCTCTTTGTTATTGCCGGAGGAGGAATACGGAAATACCATTTGCATATCTCTTGTAATATTCAAATATAGTTAGCATGACGAAATCAGATTCCATTTTGGCATGTTGTTGTTGCTCCTTTTATTATTGTACGGTCGAGGTGGTCGTTCGACTGGGATTGTACAAGAAAAAAGTACGATATTCATATTAATATTAACTCCCTTTTTCCTGGAGTTTTATTTCTTTCCTTAAAAAAATATGATTGAGGTCATCTAGTACGAGCGCTAAGACGATGTCATCCAGATGAAAATGGTGTGTGCCGTGTAGACACAGTACACACGCGAAATTATTTTCCTCTTTTGTGTTTGTGTATGTGTGGGACATGACATACTCTCTCTCTCTCACTCTCTCTGCAGATCAAGATTAGGGTTGGCGAGTCAATAAGAGGAGAAAGGAGGAGAGAGAAAGTCTTGTTTTCTTAATCTGGGCTCCACATCAAATGTCAGAGTGAAACATAGCCGGGTTAGATAAAAAAATACATATAATAACTTGAACAGTGGGCACCACACACACAAAGAACAGCATCACCACCACAACGATATTAATCATTATTACTGAAGGAAAAGGGCAAAAGCCTGGAATAAGACGGACATAAAAAGAGGGGGAGGTTGAGGTGGGGGAGGGACTACGCGTTACCTGGGGAAAATGGCAAACACCTACAGCCCTACAATCTATAGTTATGATGTGGTGTGGTGTGTGTGGTGGATAGATGTGTACTTTAGGTGGTGAGGGAGTGAGTGACGGGTCGATTATATGTCAATTAGCGTTGACGATACATCCTAGTCCAAAATTTTCATTATAAAAAAAACAGTGGAGGTGGCAGGAGAAAGAAGTGAAAGTAAGCGAGAGAGTTTAGTACAGTCAACTTTTCTTTTCTATGTATTATGTATTGATTGTGTTTTTAACCTCAAAGCCCTAAATGATCCATTTTAACATTATTTGTGGAGGCGTGTTGATTGCAATTCCATGTTTCCACAATCCTCACACCTCTCTCTCCTCCTTTCATCGTTATAGTACATTTTCCATGTATTTATGTAGTGTAGCAGTATACGTGTGTCCCTACACAACCTTTTCTTGTATGGTGTGTCTGGATGGTGAAATTAAGCTCTTTTTTCCGAGAAGAGTCTTTATTTTGGCGAGACGGTTGTAAGAAGCTGTGTGTGTACATCGCTCAACAAAACTTAACGGAGGAGTAGAGTACAATCAGGCAATCTTTCTCTAAACATGGATGTGAAGCGTTAGACAGATCCACTCATTGCATCCGAGGAATTATATGTATAGATCTTTTCTCCAGATTAATACAGTCTGAATGATTAAAACTTTTTCCATTGAATAGACAGTGTGTGGAATAATGTGTTGCACACACACACTTTACACAGTCTGTACTGTAATGTGGGTATGAGTGAATGGACTTTCACAATTCACATAAAATTGTACAGCTAGTTATTGTGACGATTTGTGAGGAGTGAAGTTGTGCAAAAAAAAGTTTCCTTTCATTTGATGTCAGAACGGGGTTCATGGCCTGATCCACCATGTCCGAATTTAATACATTACACACACACACGTATATAAAATTATATATGTTGGATGGATGGTTGTTATGTATGTGGATAATAGATTGGGAGGGAATGCCGTTCAAAAAATAGGAGACTAAATTTAGAAGGGAAGGATTTTGTGCGTCAGAATAAATAAAGCTTCTTGTTTCTCCTGTGCCTAGCCCCATAATTTCAAGTCATTTGGGGGTGATTTGGGGTAGGGAATGGGGAGGAAAACCTTTATGGTTCTTTAAATAGTCATTTTACATTTGCATATGATGTATATATTATGTATGTCTACAGACTAACCATTTAACTAATCAATACATTATATATATGCTTTCTATTTATTCCAGGTTCTGGCGAGTCGAGAGTGCCTCAATGAAAGTGATGACTGTAGCGAGTACGAGGAGAAACATTTGATGTCAAAAGTAAGCTCAAGACTTTTTCCTCCCCTTTCTCTCTCTCTCTTTCCTATTTATTGAACATGTTTTTCATACTCGCCCCTACATAAACAAACACACTCACCCTTCCTTCCTCTTGGTAAATTTAATCTGTGTCGATAGTAATCTGATTATAGTTTTCTCTGTGGTTATCAATTGTGTTCTAATATTGTATGACGAGAAAGGGGAGGACGGGAAGGGAAGGGTTGTGTTTTGTAAGGACATACACATAAATTTATAATATCTGGTTGTTACATTATATTATCCATAAAATGGTTCTCCCTTTCTCCACTCCCTACAATACAATATGTACTGTACACAGAACGTTATACAGAGAGTGGAGGAAGGATACGGAGGGATGTATAGGTTTATGGAATTACAAAATTAAATTGAATTACCTTTTTCCTCGAGTACACTTTTGGTCCTGGTCACAGAATGACGGGACATGATGGGAGAGAAGAGGATTCATTTTTTTGTTGAAATTGTTATAGCAGTTGAAAGAGTCTCCTTGTCCTTCTCTCCATAAATACAAGGACAATAGGAATTATGACCAAAGAATGATCGTTTCAATGGGACAGACAAAATGGAGAGACATGGACCAAAATGTGTGTCAGGCAGAATATTGTTCGTAAAACGAAACAGATCATTGTCACATCTAAAATCCAGTAAGAATGAGATGAAGGTGAAGGAGAAACTCCCACACAGTCCACAAAAAGATTTGGACAGAGTGCGGAATGGGAGTATTGGAAATTCTTGACGAAAAATGGAGACGTAGGTCCTTGGAATGCTGGAGGAAGTATAGAATTTTAGTGTGGAATTATAGTGCTCTGAACGATACACTCGACTGTGCTATCTTATTACATGGGACACCATACCATAATTTTTGTAGCTGCAACATTACAGCTATGTCATTTCACACTGGCTTGAGTGTAGATGAAGAAAGAGAATCACAGGGAGAAAAATGGTTCATCGTTATCTTTTTTTTACTTTCACCACCACGAATCACACCCACCACGACCACTTCCTTCAAATCAAAGCTAAAACCTTTGAGTCCAAAACTTTCTCTGCACCCTATACATCATCATCATCATGTCCACATTGTTCGGGAGGTCTACATTCCCTTTACTTCATGTCTCGGGCTAGTGTGAGGGTGGAATAGAAAGAATTCAGGAAACATTTGAAAGATCTTTGCTCTCTCTAAGGAGATACATTCACAAATACCCTGAACACTACACATAGGATAGGAAGGAAGCTTACAGTTTCTGAACCAGTCCTGTCAGGGAAGGGACGGGAGGGACTGAGAGTCGAACAGAGAATTGTTGTTGCAAGAAGATGAAGGGAGAAAAAAAGTTTCTTACATCCTTTTATTCTTTAAAAGGGAGAAAGTGAGAGATAGAGATAGAAGGGGAGAGAAGGGAGAAATAGTATTTTTTCTATTTTAGACATACTGAATTTAATATATAATTGTACAGGCGTATAAAGCAACTTCCATTTCATGATGAAATTGCTACCACTTCCTTCCTTCCTGTGACATGCCTCTCTCCCTCTCAACTTTCACTTTCCCTGCTGTTACTACTTGCTGTGTACTGCTATACTGCTGCTTCTGCTGCTGTTGTGGAAATGGGAGCTGTAGATTTTTCTACATAATTTTTGTGTCTACCTGTCATGCTTTTCAAAAAAAAGAATTCTAGACAGATTGAAATGGTTTCTATTTGACAAGGAGTGTAGGAGAAAACGTTGGTTTGGAGAAAGGCAATGCATCAGAGTGTTCACTCATGGTCCAATTCATAACTTTGTTGTTTGATTTATCAAGGGAGGGAAAGGGAAAGCTTTCAGGAGAGAGCGAGAGAGAGAGAGAGTGAAAGTGAAAAGAGTGAGGCTCATTAAAAAAATACGAGAAGTGAGAAGTGAGAGAAGGAGTAACATGATAGAATGTCCTATGCAAGAAGAATTTTGAATGAAATGAGGAAAAATTACATGTACACATCTACATACATGGGAACACTTTGATACATACACGATAATAAACATTTTTCTCCCGGTGCAGCGTAAATTTATATGGAATACAATCTATTCACTGTTTTTTTTCTCTCTCTCTTTTGACTTTCTACCGAGAATGTGGATGAAGTAATTGACTTTTTTTTCTTTTAAAAACTTTTCCCTTTTTCTAGGAGAATCTGGGTGGCTCAAGTAGGGATCCTTTAACAGTGGCCGAAGTTCATGCCAGGTAAAAAAATACTCAGTTACAATTACTTTTTTTTCAATTCTAATTGTTTCAAACTTCCTGGAATCCTTGTATAATGTTAATTAATCAAAAAATGAAAAGAGACGTGGAGAATAAGAGCGTTTTGATTGACCCAACTTTACTTGAACAGTAATTAATGTAAAATATATTTTGTATCCATTAGGCTAGTTCGAAGTCCTCCTCCTATCATGTGGACAAAAGGAAGAAATTCGGAACCCTCCTTCAGTCGTTTTCTGACAAGGTAACTAAAAAACGCATTTCTCTTCGAAATAAAATTCCGAAATGTGGATTTTAAAAAATTATTGACACGAGGCAGGATGAATTCCTTGCAAAACAAATTACTGGAAATTCCTGTCTAATTTACATAAATGACTTTTCTCTCTCTGTAAAACAGTTCGGTGGACGGTGACTGTGTATTTCAATTTCCACCCACGAGTAGACTCATGAGTCCCACAAATTCCTGTCGAAGTCATCATTCAGGACCAGCTGGGATGTCCGGTTATAAATTCCTTGCTCCATTCGACTACAACTCCAGGATCCGGGACAACACACTGGAGTGTGTGTCAAAATTTAATTTGTCACCCCAACCCCGGCGTCGACCTGAAACTAAGGTTCGTACCTTCTCTGACTTGACCTCATGATTAAAATTGGGATCACCGTCACTACTCAACCCATCCACGACTCCACAATTTCTCAAAATTAACAACAACGGCAGTGGCAGTGGCAATGACAGTACGAGTCCTCCACCCACACAAACAAGGACACTCTCCATCCGACTCCGGTATTTGACAAGGACAAATTCGATTGTGGGGACAACCCCGACGGGGAAGAGACCAGGAGGAGGAGATTTAAAGAGGAAATTCACATTTATTACAAATGATAAGACCCCTCATCCACATCATCCCCTCTCCTACTCCTCCTCCAACTCTTCCGTCTCCTCCACTACAGTACAGTCTAAAAAGCCGAAACGTCCTGGACAACATGATGAACATGATGGTTTCATGAAAACTAAAGTCTTTTCACCCACCATCCTTTCCCGGGTCTTCATTTTCTTCCACAGTATCTACTGGTAAATGGATCCTCCTCCCACTCTACTCTCTATTCCACTAGACCATGTCTAATACACCAGGAAAGGGAGTTTTTGTCCCACAAAAATACACACTCACTCACTCATGTATATACACAAAGTATTCAACAGAATTGTCTGTCTGTCTCACTTTCTCTCTCGTATCTCTTTCCTTGTTTACGTGTTTGGCAGATTTTTTCTTATTCAACAACTTTTATTTTCTCAGTATCCGCTCCATTGAAAATGTAATGCAAAAAGAGGAGAAGAGAAAGCGGAGGAGGAGGAGAAGAGAAAAGAAGCATTAGTCCCGGACATACAATGAATAAGAAAAGGGAGAAAAAGAGAAAGTGAGAGAAAGCTACTTTCAATTATTTAAGTACAATATAATAATATACATTCACATACATGTTACGAAAACTAAAATAAAATGTACGTACCATAGCGAGCCATATAAATTGTATAAAGACACAAAGCACATCTAACTCTTGTACACACACAAACACACATAGGGGTTTGTATTATTGTAGATACACACACAAACATAGAACAGGGAAAGAACTGTACGGGATATTCAGTCGATCGGTTGTAAAAATATATAGTGAAAACTTTAAAAGGGAAAAGAAAAAGTAAAGTGAAAGCAGAGAGTTATCAATGCTCACATCCCCTTGTTCATATTCTAGTATTTTCTCTATAGACTTCAGTATTGGTCCAGATAATACTTAGGAGGACTGTGAGTACAGATTGTAATGTACGGAAGGTAATATTATACAATAACTCAGGAGATATATTATTGATAGTCCCCCTTCACTCTCCCTTCCTGGAGGAAAGTCTCAAGGGTTCTACAAATTTCTTTTCTCCCCGTTTTCCAGTACAGTTTCTAGTATTCTGAAGTAGATAATATCGTTTTGTTTCCCCACTCTCTCAGAAAAATAGTAGATTGGAATGAAACTTGTGTATAAAATTTTGATTGTCACATAAATTCCATCGTGCTAATTTATTCATTTCATTACACAATACTGAGAATGGATCACAATGTACATACATACTACATACGCTGGGTAGGATCGTCGTGTTTAAGGATATTTGGAGGTAGTCCATGATGTAACTCCAATTCCAAAATTTTGTGAAAGACTGCCGACAGACATAATAATAATACTATATACACTAGGTACATATGAAAAGTCTCCCACACTCTATTCTCTCTAAAAACAAAATAATATAATGTGAATATATATTCTGTACGTAAAGAAAAACAAGTTTAGATTCGTATTACACTATACTATACACTCTACATTATAACACATACAATAAATTATTGTACGTATTATACAAAATGAAAAGGGCTACGGCTACTGATTCCTAATTAGCATATAAATAAGATTAGTCTGATAGTAGTACTCCCTGAGCGACCCGTTCTCTTTTTTGTACAACAAAGAAAATATAAAAAAAAACAATATTGTGTCAAGGGAGGGTTGGTACAGTAGTTAGTACTTAAAGTACTTATTATGCAATACACACAGGCACACACACTCACTCTCTATTTCACAGAGTTGAGGGACAGAATATGCTACATCGAATATATTTCATAAATGAGTAAAACTACTATGTACTGTACTGTAACACACACACAAAATTATCAAAATGATGCTATTCTTTTGAAAAAGAGAAAATCTATTTGTGGTTTATCTTTTCTAAAAAATTGTTTAGTTAAGAAAAATAGTCTCACAATATATTTATCATTACAAACCTATTAAGTGTAACCTAATATTTATAATATCCTAAGAAATTATATATTTGTTTGTTTACTTAAGGAAAATTGGCGTAATGAACAAAGAGAGGGGAGTCATCAAGGGTCCGTCATGGTTTTCTGATGATGTTAACATTTAATCATAATAATGAGAATTAAGAACAGGGAGAAAGAAAATTCCGTACTTTCTCTTGTTTCGTTCAACGTTAGTTAGTTCCGCAGTGAAAGTTGAAAGGCTTGATCTTGGATGTGAAATATGATAAGTTGTCATGTTTCTCAAACTTGACAATGTTATGGTCGGCGTCTCTCTCTCTCTCTCTTTGGTCATTCTAAATTAGCGTCCTGTCCGGACCAGTCCTCACCGCTTAATGAAAACAATTAAGAACATGGTAATTATGCTCACACTACATAGTTGAACATTATCCTTAAATTCGTCAAATCAAAGGGAATGTGTGTCGAATGAAATTACCTTTGTATTTTCCTCAATGGAATTTGTAAGCATAAAGCATGGTACAGTACCTGAACTCCTCATCCAACATTTGTATTCGTAAATTATATAGTTTTTGAAGGAGTAAATTATGAATGATTTCATATCTCTACTACTATCATAGTATGTACTAATATGAAGTGAAAGACACATGGGAATTAATATGAATGGAGGAAACAGAGAAGGATTTGTTGCTTTCACCAACCCCAAATTTTAAGTCTAAAGTCATGATCCCAAAATATTTTTTACTCTCTCTCCTTGTAAAACAAATATATTCTAATTTCAAACATACACACAGATACGTACACGTTCCCTATTAATTAAATTTAATGGGGGCAGTTTGTCAGACCAAAACTTTTTCCTCCCTTGTTGTACAAGGAAAGTACGTGACTAACAACCTATGTGTATTCTTCCTAAAATTTGAAGATTGAGGACAGTGGAACGAGGGGATTAGAGATCCACGACATGCGGCACACCGTCCACTTTATGAGTGAGTATGTGTGTGCTTGTGAAAAAGTCATGGTTAAAATATTCATGAAAATTCAACTTGATTTTCATTCCCTGGATTATTAAAGAACGTACTTCCACTGTCCAAGCCAACCTAATTGAGGTCACACCTCTCCATCCTCTATGTTCTCTTTCCATCTCTCTCCCTCTCCATCGTATTCATTAAATTAATGACAAATTCTTTCATCATGTTCAATACCCGACCTTCCGCGTGCAACCTCTCCTCTTTCTCGGTCACTCTGGTATGGTGTCCACGAGTTCGTGTGGTGTCCGAGGAAAACATGGAAGAGAGAGAAAAAAAGTCTCTAGACTCTCCACATTCACATGTTTGTGTGTGTGTTTGCGTGTGTTTGCTGAACAACGAACTGGAATCAACGTGGCCACTAGTGTAAGATCAAGAGATGAGAGAGGAAGGGAAGGAGGAGGACAAGTTGCTAATACAAAGAATGAAATTAAATTTTACTCAGTTTTCCTCACTGGGGAGTCATTGCCGAATCCATGGCAAAAACCGTAACAAAATGTTGTAGACTTGGACCTTGTGAATCTTTAACTAGAAAGGCAAACGAAAACATCTTTCCTTTTGACTTTCTCCCTCTCTCTCTCTTAGTTGGCCGTGTGCCCGCTTGTGTGTGTGTATGTGTGTGGGGCAGGGAGAAAACTTTCGATGAATTTCAATCTGCGCTGGTGGTGGTTATAGTTTTCCAAGTCCTCCCATGTCTCCAGCCATCTGAGCTGAGAAGAGCTGAGAAGGCTGGAGGCTGGAAGGTACTTTCAACTCTTGGCCTTGAAGGAAGAACAAGTAGAAGCCTAAGAAGAGTTTCCAAAGCTCCACAGTGCTTAGTCTACATGTATTAAAAAATATTACTAAGGCTTTCTACACAGAGATCTGTTTCTGGGGTCTTCTTCCTTGGTCCACCACCTTGTTCGTGTGTGTGTGTGTGTGTGGCTTTTTGTCTTGGATGAACATCAAGGTGACGCGTGTAAATGGAGATTCGTGGGACGTTTCTTCTTTACTTTGTCCTCATATTGACTCAACTTGTAGTCAGAGACAGACAGAGACACACACACATTGATAAAGACACACACACACACAGAGTTGAATTCTGAGAGTAAGCAAGTCTGAAGAGTTTTCTAGACACAGCACAGTCCATGAAGCAATTTTGGACAGGGGAGCTATTGGATCAACTATACTTTTACGGATTGTGTGTACACTGCACACACACTTTTTCTCTCTGTCTCCCAAACACACACACACACACACGACAGAAGTTGGGGCCGTTAGAAAACTAACAGTACACCAGAGAGTGCGAGAGAGAAAGTAAAGAGAAATTAGATGATAGACGAAAAAAATTCACTGTCTTTTTTGTCTTA
Organism: Pygmarrhopalites habei; assembly: GCA_009870185.1. NCBI lineage: Eukaryota > Metazoa > Arthropoda > Collembola > Symphypleona > Arrhopalitidae > Pygmarrhopalites > Pygmarrhopalites habei. The sequence continues at coordinate 18,608 of WJFB01001939.1, forward strand.
AGGATAAAAAGAGGAGAGGAGAGAAAGGAGGGAAAGAGAGATGAGGAGAAAGAGGGGTGAAAGGAAAGAGAAAGTATATAGAGAAAAGAAATAGATTGTTCTTGGAAAAATTGGATAGTCGGTAAAGTTCGGAGGATGGAACGATAATCTTTCCTCTTTTCTCCTTTCTACTTTCACTGGATCTTGAGGGGATGTCTTGAGATGATATTAGCGTGTGTTCAATGTCATAATACATGAATTAAAAAAGGCCTTCTATCCCATTTCCTCTTCTTGTTAATGATACAACTATTGTACATACACACACATATTACCTGTATATACTTGTACACATATTACAATATGCCAGTCCTTAGCCTCCTGTACCTGTACACTTATTTGCTCGTACTATTATGATTATTGTGACTACTATTTTTTTCCAATTTGATGTTTCTAACCTAACAATACAATACAAATACAAATACACAATAAATGGGTAATACACACTGATAGGGTGTCTTGAATGTAATAGCACTAATACATTGTTGTGTACACAACTAAATTAAAAGAATTATAGGGAATGAAATATAATAAGGGGAGATACACAAAGACGAGAACGAGTCCATTCACAGACGTAATCACATGGAATCATGATTATAGTCTATATTATATTAATTAGATGAGTATAAAGGAAAAACCTTGTCCGTACTACATGTGTATAATATACTTCGTACATACCATACCATAATATATTATATCAGACATACAGCCTTAAGCAGGGTGACTCTGTTTCTCCCATCTATTATTATTATGTACACCTAATAGTACGTATATTGTACAATTGAACCATTTTTCATCATCATCATTTTTCTCCCATCATCAAAACAGAAAAAGGATTAAACTATCCTTTCAGTTGATCCTGGGTTTCTCTGTTGTGCAGGCCAACACTCGGAGCCTTTACAAACTTTCTCTTTTTTCCCTTTCTCCAATCACAGTTTGATCTGAGCCAGGATTCTCAGACTTCTTCTCCTTGCATCAAAGATTTCTTCAGACAGAGAAAAATGAACACCTTCAAAAAGGAACTGTACATATTCTGTATAGTCGGGTTAGAGTACTGGATGCAAGGAGGAAAGAAAGGGAAAGTAGCTCGAGTTGGATTTGTGCGTGGGTGATGGGCGATCTTGTCAGGAGAAATGAGGGAAAGTAAGGAGAAAGTAACTTTTATTATTAAAAAAAAAGATTTTGGCGTGTACATATGGCTACCATACACGTTCATGTATTTTGTTCTTATTCTTCTACTTTGGATGAAGAATCAGTTGGGGGATGCTTATTGTCGGGAAAAATAATCCTAGTATTGCTCTGATGTTATTATAAGTGAGTATGTGCAGTGAATCACAAGTTGTGATGTACAACAAAGTGGACATATGAATGTTATGGGTAGTTGAACAACGGACAGGAGGAAATTGTGTTGAAAAAAAACAGAAAAAGCTTTTATGCATTCATATTATGTTGTACAGGCAGGCTTGCACATATAAAACTGTGTCAATATCATACCACGATGAAAAGAAAGTGACCACAGAGTGAAAGTAGGACTTTTTGTTCTTGTTGACTGTTACTTACGTACGGAAATTGCAAGTGTAATGTAAGATGGACAGTGGTCAAGGTCAAGGACATAGTGCCATATTTTGAAGGGAAAGTTGTCAATATGAAAAAATGATACACATTCAGACGTCATAAGCAGTAAGTAAGTACAAAAGTACATGTCAAAATGGGCATCCAATATGAATTGTTTTAAATAATGTAATTCGTACAAACCCCTTAAATTTTATTTGTTGTCAAAAACTGCAAGGGGCATTTAATGTCGGTGTAAACTCAGTGTACGAATTTGGTTAGACATGCAGTTACTCAAGTAAGTAATTGACAAGTACGATGAGACGATTATGTGTTTTTATATGCAGATTTTTGGAAATTATTGAACGACGGACAGCTAGGGAAGAGTGTGTCATCTTACCCTTTTCTCAAATACACATTTTAGAAAACAAAATCTCAAGTTCTCCGACTAGGCTGTTCATCATGAACAGTTCATGCATTGAATGTTCAGCACTTCAAAAAGTGTATTAAGCGTGAAACCAAAAATAACACTAGTTTTTTTATTTATAAAATTTGTAGTTACGTAGCATAGTACTTTGTACAGTTCCTAGAATTAGATAAAATTAAATTTGATATTAGATTGACTATAGGAACAGAAGTAGCACAATGTTAAGGGAAATAAATGTATGAGTTAACTTTGTACATTAATTACAATTAGTCAGGAGTAGGATTTAGTGTGATGATGGTATTTTTGTCTGTTTGTAAATAAAATAATGCTAATTATCATTAAATATATATATATATATACACATATTATATATAATTTTTCGTCCTGAGACTGTCAGTATAGCGAGCTTTTCAAATTCCCAAAATATAAAAAAAGATGATTTTTTTACATTGTTGTTGTGTTTGTGTAATATACTTGATGAGAATTCCGTATTACAATCACGCAATGTTGAGATTCTGTCTAAATATTATATTATGAAATACAATGTGTACTTTAATAAATCTGGGAAGAAATGATATGAACTGTAGACAAAAAGGCAATGAACGTGAATACAATACAAATACATTAGATTTTCTTTAGTAGTAAAACTCGCTCGCACAAAAGGGATAAAATTTTTTGGTAATTTGAAGATGTGTAGTGTATACTAAGTTTGTATGTTATATTTCCGTTCCGGAATGAGAGTTAATTAAATCAACTTGTAATAGAATTAGAGGAGAACCGTAGAGCACAATAATGAAAGAATGACGATATAATTTAATGTAAACATGTTGTGTAATTTCCCGTCATTCTTCGAAAACAATGAAAAGAGTGTATTTAAATTAATACGTAGCAAGATCGTTAAAACGTGTTTCACGCATTACATAAGATTGCCAGTTACACCAGTCTAGTCAAGTACTTTTATGGATTGCCATTTTTCTTTTTTGCAATCCTGAATGAAGACATTATAATCTGAACATATGACATAAAATACAACTGTTGTAGAAGAATATGATATATATAAATATATATTATTTATATAATATTACGAAATAGGGAATTGTAATACATATTTACGAGTCATAATTTATGACGATAATTATAATTTTTTGAAACATGAAATAATCAACTCAACGGATAAATTTGTGATCCTCTATTTCCTTGCTGGTCAAGGTTTAGTTTTTAAGTCTCATAGTGATGTAAATATGATATGATACGTTGAGTCACTCAAGAAGAGAGAAGCAAAAATCGTACCAAAAAACTTGTCAATACAATTATGAATTAGCCAATAATAATGATAACGTTACATATTACAATATAAAATTAACATGCAACAGTACACACACACACAAATTACGAACTTTTTAATGTGTGCTGAAATTCATGTGCTGTGCTTGTCAGAAAAAAGAGGAAAAGAACGATACTTGTGTACAGTCAGGTGTTTAATTTGTTATGTACATATATATGCAAATTTCATTGAATTCATGTCATAATTGCGAACAAACAAAAGGAAGAAAAGAATGGGTGAAAGTAAAGAAAGTGGACAAAGTGCAATGCATTAAATTGTATCAAATGTTAAATAATCCACATTAGTACTGAACACAGCATATGAAAAATATGGAAGACAGAAGCTGTGAAGACAAGTATCCAAGTTTCAACTATAATTACTACAATCGATTGAAAACTGTCTTGTTGTATATGAAATGATGATAATGATGAATAAAACGTTGCGTCACGTGCAATCACAAAATCTTCAGTTTTATTGACTCATCTCATTTTTAAATTTCATAAACTACAGACATATTTGTGTATTATTTAATCTTATGTCTAACCTAGTACTTGGCTTTGAACACATGCAGTAAGAGTAAATGATAATATTGGTCATACTAAATCATATATATACATATATTATAACAAACCCTGTTGTTGTGCTGTGACTTGGATTCGAAGGAACTTTCGTGTGTTTGACTAAGTAAGTAAGTACATCAATTGAGATACACAAAATAAAATATTACTAAATATAATATTTGCATTTTTTTGTGAACTAAATGTTACTTTTGTAAGGAACATCATAAGTACTGTGAGCAGCAGCATGACTTTAAACTTATTTATGTTTGTTCGTGTGAGGAGAATCAGTAACAATAATAATTATCATAGGGACAGGTGGTCAAAAATGGCACACTAGGAGTCTTGACAAGAAATGAGTCATAAAAAATTTGCAGATCCAAAAGATTATAAATGAGATTCTCGTCTACATTGATTATATTCTGGACTTTACTTGTTAACTTGTTCAAAGTACTGTCGGCTTGCAACTGGGTCTGGTTTAATTGTCGGAGAATCGGAATTTGGTGTCCAATTAGCTGGGCAGACTGCAATACAAATTTTAAAAAAAATTTTTAGTGTACATGTTTTATAACAACTATTGTTACAAATTTTGAAATCTTCACCTTCACCATGCTGCTCTACAAATTGAAACGCTTTCACAAGCCTAAGTGTCTCGTCAACAGAACGACCTACAGGGAGATCATTTACTGTAATTTGCCGTACAATTCCCTTGGCGTCAATGATAAAGAGTCCACGTAAAGCCTTTTAGAATTATAATTAAAGAAAAAAAGCATTCAATGGGTCGTTCATATCATGTACAATGAACCATACTTGTACTGTACAAGTTGTACACAACAATATAGTATATAAATTCTTACAATGCCAGTATCTTCAACTAAAACACCATAGTCCCTTGATATCACTTTATTGAAATCTGAAAGCAATGGATATTTCAATTCCCCGAGCCCTCCTTGTTTTCTTGGTAAATTAATCCAAGCAAGATGTGAGAAGTGACTGTCAGTTGACACCCCAATAACTTCTGTATTGACATCCCGAAAATCTTGGATTCTGTCACTAAAGGCAATGATTTCAGTTGGACATACGAAGGTGCTGCAAGATGCAAATTAAAAAAACTACTTTCAGTAAAAATGGGAGGGATACTTTTTTAGTACCTTGATCATTTATAAATTCGATTCGATTATGATACTACAATGAAATGACTTACAAATCCAGAGGGTAGAAAAATAAAACAAGATATTTTCCATAATAGTCAGAGAGCTTCAATTCCTTGAATTGTCCATTTGTCACTGATATCCCTTGGAAATCTGGAGCCGGCTTCTGGACATGTGCGGAATATACCTTTGGAGCTGCAACATAATTGACAAACCATTCTTTAATTCATTCCATTGACAAATCTAAACAAGCATAGTGAAACATTTGCAGATATGTACATTTATGATGCAATTTTTAAAGGTCAATTTACATACTTGTAGAAATCGGAGCTATTAATTGACTGCACCGAGAAACGGCCTGGCGCTGTAAATTAATTAAGTATGATATTAATTGTGACAGTGGGTCGATGAAATTGGTGTAGATAATTTCTCACTTACCATGAACTTGACATTGCGAAAGAGTGACATTT
>WJFB01001940.1:0-24119 GCA_009870185.1 Pygmarrhopalites habei
GAGGACGTTGGCGGTGCACAAGATCCTCCACATGGAAGAGTCCCCCCACAAATGCCCCGTCTGCTCCCGTGCTTTCAACCAAAGATCCAACCTCAAAACCCATCTCCTCACCCACACCGACATGAAACCCTACGAATGTGTCGCCTGTACCAAAGTCTTCAGAAGGAACTGTGACCTCCGGAGACACAACCAGACACACTCCGAGTGTCAAATCCAATGTACACTCGCCGGAGCCACCACCCCACCACCCGGGTCCGGGGCCAAGAAAACTACCACCAAATTCCTCATCTCGGATATTATCAAAAGTAAATGAATCCCCCCATCTCCCAATCGTCTCTCCGATTTACATCATATTTAATTTAAATTAATTGTTACTCTCATAATTATTATCATCACTGTTATACGCCACGTATCTACCTACATAAATAGGTTGTAGACTAAATTAATTGTAATTATTTAATGTGTATACTGTACAGCCACCCCACCAATTATACATACATACAATATATTATTTCGTTTATTCATTAGCATAATCCACTATTGAACATCCTCTGATAGTATTATTATACCATAGTCTTATCTTATCAGTATTGTAGTATTAATAAAACGAAACATTCATTTTCAATCAAAATCATCCTCCGCTCAATCGTTTCATCCTTTGACAGACATTAGGCGGGTTTGGAAAGGGAGGGTGGGTCCCTTTTTTCCTTAATCATCATCGTCAGCATTTCTCTCTCTCTCTCTCTCTTTCTTTCTCGGTTCACTTCAGATGACATGTACATAATGCAGCATAATGATCATCATACTCCATTTTTACAGTTCAATTTCATATTTTCTCACAGAAATTCTGGAGTTATTTGAACAACACACGAGTGAGTGAGTGTGTGGGTACTGTGTACATAAATGGATGTAGGAAGATTTTCCCTCAAAATCCCCGTCTTTCAGATTCATCGGTCCTCCACACTGGAGAGGCCAATGTAAATTCAAGAGATTATTATGAAGGGTCAAGGTGTCAGGTATGTGTTAAGTGGAGTGGAGGGCATGAGATAATTCTCCACGTTTTCCCCGACAAATTACAGACTCTTTTTTGAGAGGTACAATACAACAACAACAACAAAAGATTTTCTCCAGTCTCAATTTCCCCACGCCATCCTCCCTGCACGCAATATCGAATGGGTCCAATATCACACACACACACATGGAATGGAAGACTGGAATCTGGTGAAGTCCCCAAATGTATAAAATAGTTTTCATTCCACAGCCGCAAAGAGACAAAAAAGAGATTGTCCAATAATTATATACAAATTAAAAATTTATGATCATCTGGTGGCTGTATACGATAATATATAATATAAAGGTAGTATAATAAGGGAGGGGAAAAGGTAGCATGGAATGCACAGGCTGAAGTGTGTGTGTGTGTACCTGTAATGTGTTTGGGAAGACTCGTAAAAATGTGGAGACATATTTTGAACTCAGCTGATAAATACTCAAGAGAGAGAGAGAAGAGAGGAGTCTGACGACTTGAAAGTTGGCGTAATATTTCATCCGTAATTATTTGGAGAAGAAAAGAAGGAAAAGTACAATATGAATTCTCTCTCTCTCCTCTAGAGAGTCAGTGACTAGTGGCAGTGGTAGACGATTTATTTACGCAGTAAATATTCGTCCGATGCAATCGAATAAATCAAGAGGGTAATTGAAAAAAAGTATTAGAAAGAAAGAAGGAAAAATATTTTTTGCAAATATTATGGCAACGGAGAACGAGTTAACGACTACACAGAGACAGAGACACACACACAGGGACAACACGAGGTAACCCCAGTAAAAAGAGAGTCAGTAAATACGGCATCTCTATACATCTATTGTAAAGTGGGGACGCACCCTGTACTAAATAAAAACAGTGAAACATTCAATGTCAACACATAAAAAAGAATTTGGAGAAAAATGTCTCCTCTCATATTTATGTACTTTATTTCCATCATTTAACGAGAAAATTTATTTTAAAAAAATTGTGTATTATCCACAGATTCCACACATACTTTTGTAGACAGAGATATCATCAAGTTTATTCTATTCCGCAGTAAAGGAAAAGCCAAAGGATTTTACTATAAAAGTTAATCTAAAGCCACCTTTTATTTATTGTCATGCCGTAAATACTTTTTTTATTACAGACCGCGCGGACACGCTTGTTAACAACACTCAAACAAACAAAGCAAAAAAAGACGCTTTGCCCTTTTGTCTGCTCTTGCAAAAATGAAGATAGTCTTTCATAAAGTCTATGATCATAAAATATGACAAGGGTGAACTGATAACACAACACAAATGTATGGTATTTTGCAATTGTGCCAAATCCGCAACTTGTTTCAACCTCCTTTTCACGCAAAACACATACTTGAGTATTTAGAGGGTGGTCGGCAAAAATATTCGCAAGGAATAGTAAAAACCAAATTATGGACTCGATTCCTCAATTATGATGGCTCGTTTATCTTGTAACGCTACATGTTCTTCAAAGTGGTCACAAGTGCCTGCCTTTTTTTTGAGTATCCAGATAATGATAAGGTGTACACACACACACTCTCACATCCTTCATCCACATTACGTATAATAAACCACACACACAACACGGTAGCCACATACCTTTACCTTTTTTTCCACTTGTTTTTCCTCCTCCTCCTCCCTTCTCTCCATTACACCCTATTGTTTTAAAACTTTTGAGGTTTCCACCCAAGACCCAGTGAAAAAATCTCCATTTTCCTTCCTGGAAACTCTCTCTCTCTTTCTCTCTATTCATAGTGTGTGTGTGTGTTCACAGCATTCCACTTTTTATATTCTCATTATCTATTTTTTCACTCTTCCCCCCGTCATGCAGTCTGTGTCCAGGGCTCAGTGAGTCCTATTCCCCGTACAATTGATGTTCCAGAGTGACTGTATGAAACAAAAAAATGTGCATTCTAATACACATGTATGATCCATGTGTGTGTGCGTGTGTGTGTTACAAAAAAAGGAGCAGCTGTTCTCATGGGAGAGAAGCTTCCGCGCAAATTCTTTGGATTCCTGGATATGTGCCCGGAAGAAAAATTTCTGGGAGAAATAATCCGAAGGGTGAAACATTTTCTCCCCTCCTCTTCTTCCCATGAACAATATAGGGCTAAAAATGGAGATCAAGATGATGATGGGAATCTCATGACACTCCATCGGTAGGTGGTCAAGCTGGAGAGAGAACCCAGAGACGAAGAAGAAGAAGAAGAGAAAGAGCCCACAGGCTTCAAATCGTTTTTATACGAATTGAGCCATAAACTACGGTCTCTCTCTCTCTCTCTCTTCGCTACCAACAAAACCCCATACAACTAAAAATACAATGGGGAAGCGTGTTTTCCTAATTATCACCGACTGTGCTTTACATTCGACCATTCTGAATACACACACTCTACACTCTACACAGTACACACTCTCCCTTACACCTTGTCCCTTAATTGATACCTAATTAATTACATTAGACATTACAACCCTCCTCCCTTCTTCTGATTGTGAACAAGACCCTCTCCTCCTTTTAATGGGGAATATTTTGATGTGAAGGATGACACGCCGCGGCTGGGTTGTTGCAGAGTCAACTGTCAAATAGTGTCACTCTCAAGTGTACACATCACACGTAGCCCAGTCATCCAAACACATTAAAATTTATGTGGGATCCCCCCCTCTCTCTCTCTTATCCTTCCACTCTCTCCCTCTTGACAGAGCAGGACACAAGGAGATGGAATGAGGGGATGGGAAGACATGAGGATGGATCAGGGTTTAAGGTGACTACACAAAAAATCAGGGATAATTGTATAAATTGGACACACACATAGACACAGCATACAGAAGACAAGTGTGTACACAGAGACAATCCTCCGTCGAAATTGAGTAAATAAGAAGGTAAGGTAAAAATCTGTGCAAAAATAGTCTATAGTTTCAAAGCAGAACGAAAAGGAAGGAGAGATGTTTCGTGAAAGAGAATCGGGATTAATAAGTACTATAAAATCATATTTGTGGTAGTATTTTTGGATATTTTTTGTGTGAAAAAAAGTCGTGTACACAAAAAAATGAGTTGGAGTAAATAAAAGGGATTGTTACGTTCCAACAATGAGAGAGAGAGATGCTGAGAAAAAGTAGGCAGGGAATAGTGAGGAGGAGGACGGTGGACAAGTAAGCAGTGGAATAATGATTATATATTTATACACAGACACAGGCACACACGTTTCCCAAGTTGACTAACTAGCCGAGCCTAAGTTAAGAGAGTTGGAGGATGTGAGGGTTGGGAGTCGGTTGAGAGTGTGTGAGCGAGTGTGTGTGTATTAAAGGAGAGGAGGAGGAAGATAAGAGAGTAAGGCACATAAATGCGAACATCTTCCCACACAAACACCCAGCACAACGTCCACCGTCTCTCCAACACACTCCCTCGTCTTAGCTACGAGTCAGAGAAAAAAATGGATCACTCGCATCAGATGAGTTCAAATGGACGACCAGCCCTATTCCCACGATGAGATTTACAAGGTTTTGACCTTTGGATCCCCTTTCACCTCTCCTAGACGTCGTTTATGAGTGTATACATAAAAGAGAGAGAGACTGGAAGAGCCAGAGAAATTCTCAAAGCCATGGGAAAGTGCCTCAAGAGGAATTCTCTATTCCTCCATATACACACACGGGAGAGTACATGTTCGAATGCACATACCTCAAGGATGATAGGATGCCATAGAGACACAAACACACTCATAACACAACCAGAGAGAATATTTCCAAGTCAACACCTGAAAAATGAATTTTTTACACACACGGGGAAGAGAGCGAGAGAGAAAAAAGGTCCTCCGCTCGTGCTCACCTTTTCAAGAAGTTAACAGACACACGCCCATACAATCTATACCTATGCATACCCTTCCCCACAGATCATCATATACCAGCAATTAGTTCCAAACCATCTATACTCCCTCCCAACTATGCACCATGAATAGGGAAAAAAGGGACAAAGTATGTACACACCATCCACACAACACACACACACAAGACGACGATTAGGCAGACCGTTTCAGTCATAGTCATCTTCTTCCTCCTCTCCCTCTCCTACACTATAGGGAGTATAAAATGTGTATAAAACACACACACTCTCATCTCTTTCTCTGTGTGTGTCTCTCTGTTTCGTCCGACTCTCATCGGTTGTCATCGGGACTTGAGAGTTGAAAAGGATTGTGCATTGTGCCCATTTAGAGACAGAGAAGGAACGAAACATTTCCATAGAGCACACACACACACACACTCTCGAAAATGTGTCTTTTGTGTGGGCTGTCGTCAAATCGGACCACCCCATTATACATACTTTTTTTACTACTCTCTCCCTCCCTCTCTCCCTGTCTCTTTTTACTAGATACAGAGAAGATCTTTACCAGCTTTTTTTCCATGTATATAAATATTATAGAGAGATACTACTCTTCTTTTTTTCTTCTGATGCACTGCAACTACTCGGCATGTACATGTGCCTCGTCCACTCTGTCCACAACACACAAACACACACACATTATTTATCTAGGGACACAGAAACGGAGAGAGGACTATAGATGGCTTGCACTCGGACCCGTACATAATGAGCCGAGCACGTGCTGTACCGTCACAAGGAATTTCGGACACTTTTGTCTCTCCAATCCAATTGACAATTGTTTCGAAGAACATGCGACATTGTCAATAGAAGTTCAACTGCAGATATGAATCAACTTGTCTCCTCTCTACAGTTCCGGCTGGATAATAATTACTAGAAAGGATCATTTGCAAAATTATTTTTTCCACAAAAAATGACGTGTTAGGTACTCCCAATATATTGGGAATATGGGGTTCAAATGGACACCCCAAGGGAAGGTGTGTGTGTATTTTACAAAAAATTACATTCCATGATGATGGAAAAATTGGTGGTGCACATTTATGACCAAAGGGCTTACAAATGTTGAGAGGTCATGGCTCTGAAGCTTGGCTAAAGCCTAGTTTAAATAAAGCGTAGAAAAATGATGATACACGAAATGTCAACATGTAGAATTTAGGCTCCTCTACGTTTCGAACACTCGGTCGGGTATTAATTCGGAGTTGTCATGGGACAAACTGTCACGAAGAAGAAGAGTAGAGATTGTGTTTGGACGGAGAGGGAAAAGTGGTCGACCTGACAACGACTGACGGTATGAAAAGTCTAGAGAGTCTCTTTAGGTGTGGAGAAGGAATTTAATCTGATCTTACGTGTGAGCTTAAGTACAAGCGACTCTGTTTTTTTATTGTCTATTTCAGATTGTAGCAACTGTGTGGTCTCTCTCTTATGTCCATTCTGTACCCTCCTCCCCCTCCCTCCCTTCCTCTACCATCTTCATCTTGTTGTGGCCTTTTTCTTTTTGGTCTTTGCTCTCACTCCCCCCCCCTCTCTCTCTTCCTCTTGTCTTGTATGCAGTGCAATGCTGCGTTTTTTAATTACCTTTCCATCCTCACCCTATCGACATGGAGAGAAAGAGGGGGAGAAGAACCACACCGACACTTACCGTCCCTCACACACGGCCCTATCTTCAAGGGCTATATATCAGAGTGTAGGGACAAAGTGTGTCCGTGTGTAGACGAGAATCTTGAGCAAATCGTCAAGTAATTGAGCCATGAGCTTCCTTTATTTGTTCAACCAGCCTCGTCCATCCAATTCAATTTGACTTGGACGCCCGCCCGTCCTCCCTCCTCAGTTTCCGTTTCAATTGAGCCGATGAGAGAGCTGGAATTTTTCAAAAAGTAGATTCTACTAATTGATAATTTTTGAAGGATATCATCCTCATCATCTCCATTCTATTTTGAGAGTGTGTGTGTTTGGGTACACACACACTCAACAAATGTAGCTGATCATCGTGTGGTGCAGGGGAAGAGGAAGGCATTGGTATTTCATTTGTTGTGGCTTGGATGATGAACCGATACAGTTGGGAATTATTATTGATACTTTGTGTGTGTTAATGTTACATCATGGAAGAGTGTTAAAATGTGTGTTAAGGAATGAAATGTACATTCTTCTCTCTCAGTCTCAGTACAGAGTATTCCATGGTATTTCTTCCTTCATATTATTAATGCCTTGTATTGTGTACGGTTGAATGATTAAGCCGTCGCATTCCTCTGATTCTTTAGCCCTCATTCCACCACCACTAAACACTCAACTAAAAACTCCTTCCACCTTCTTCTTCTGCCCCTGTTAAATTGCTGCTCGGTGATGCCCAGTCAAAAAATTATTTGTCATCTATCACTTCCACCTCCCATCATCATCTCTTCTTCTCAACTTGTTCCCTCACAAGTCACCAAATCACTTGCCCCTCTCCATCTCTCTCTCTGTGAACACGACAAGGGTACAAGTAAACCAACTGTCAATTCATTTTTCTAATAAATATAGAGCAATCCTTTCGACCACATTCACAACCCAAATGACGTCACTTCTTTCCTAAATATTTTCCCTTCTCTCTTTTTTCTACTTGACACCCCCTCTCACAAACTCACTGAGAAGAGTTCTCTCTTCTCAGCTGAAGCGTTCGAGTATCCGATCAATTGGTGAGATGGAAGGTAAAAAACAGAGAATTCTCAAGAGCTCATTATCAAAATGTGAATCGTGGCCTCAAGTACGAGAGAGAGAGAGAGAGAAGAGATGAAGATAAAGGGAGGGGGACGTATTTTGTATTTTGCATGAGATTGGAATGAGGCCCCGTAATGTCCAATGTTGATTTTGATCGTTGTAATAGAACAGAGCTGTAATGACTGACAGCCACAACAACAAAATAACAACAAAAACTTTTTTGCCCACCATCCCCTCCTCTCTCTCTCTCTTTCTCCATCTCTCTCTTTCGCTTTTGTCTTGAAACACATACACACATTGTGTGTAGTTTGTACTGTATGTATATTGGACGGTGAAATTAATTACAATTTATTTGCCAGCAACATCTATAACTATACTAACTACCACATACGTTAGTCCTTTTCATCCTCCTCCCTGTCAAATCCATATAGACTAGGGTTGATAGTCTTAGTATTAAAATTTGTGTGTGTCTGTGTGTGTGAAAGAGAGAGAGAGGGTAGAGGATGGGAAGAAGGATGAGACTGATTTGAACTATACAGAATAGAATAGAGATGATGATGATAGAAGCACTGTTTCCCATACACACAACACACACACTATAATATTACACACACTCACCTCCTTCGCAGTGTGTGTGTGTACAGGGAAGACTCGTTCTCTCTCTCTCTCTCTCCTGGAAAACATTTCGGCTGTAGATCTGAGAACAAGTCTATACAAGTCTACATTAGCATTAGCATTGACATTGGCATTGGCAACTTTAATTTACGATCCACTCAAGTCTCTCCACGATTTCTTTGGTTCTCATGCAAACGTAATCATGCCGCATATCTCAATGAATATATGAAGAGGAGAGAGAGAGAGATGGAGGAGGAACATCAAAAAAATCCCAAATTTAGTTTATGTAGGCCCTTAATTGCCTTCAGTCCGTCTTCCACAGTGCCGTACATGCATGGAGAATTTTGCCAGACAAAATGAACTACCGTCACCGTCGTATCCTACACACACACACATATATACACACTGGGACAGAGAGAGTTCAATTAAGTGTCTATGTGTGTGGACAATTTGTAAGAATAATTCTAGTCCTGGGTTTTTTGTATTTAGTAGTCAAGGGGATTTAATGAAGTTGCTCCACATACAAAGTGGTCTTTGTGGGGTAAGTTGTGTGTGTGTGTGGTGTCTGCTGATGGTGGAGATTTGTAGAGGGATGAGGAGGGGGAGGAGGGAAGATGGTGTCACATGGACGGACGGACGGTGTAGGTATAAATTAACATGTTGATAGTGTAGCGATGGCTGCTGCTGCGTGTGTGGTTTCCCAATAAAAAAAGATCAAGAGGCAGTTAATCCAGTAGACAGAGAGGAGGGGAGGGAATGACAGAAAAAAGTGTGGGTTTGGTTGGTTTGCTGGTTGGTCGTGTGTGAAAGTGGTTGAGAGTGTCTCTGAACCACCTTTTAATTCCAAGAGAGAGAGAGAGAAAGGGAGAGAGAAGGGGAAAAGAAGGGATTCAATTCCACAGTCCATCAAACTGAGTCAATCCGACAAGGGACGAAATTGAAAAACCTTCCAAATATCCGCATATCTTCCTTCCCATATTAAATCCACTGTGATGGTGACATTCAAACTAGAAAAAAATGACGAAAGGGGAAAAAATCAAAATCCAGACAACCACCACACACACAGCAGCCAACAAGCCAGACACACACACTACACACACAGTAGAGAGTGAAGGACCAGCAGCAAAAGGAATAACAGCCGGCTCTGAGAAGAGTAAAAACTCTATTTAAACTCTTTCAACTCTCAACGACCACACTCTCTTCCATCGTTTACATGACACTCTCTCATGTTGTGTGTGTCTGTGGAGTCCTCTTGATCCCCCTTCTTCTTCTTCGATAGAGATTCAAGAGGAGGAAAAAATGACACTTGTACTTCTCCGTCATCATCTCCTGAGTGTGTGTGGACTACAGTACAAATAAGCAAAAATAGCACTCATTCATTCTGAAGCAGTTTCTCAACTGCTACTTACAACTACTTACCACTTACCCCCTTCCCTCTGATCATTTATAAACCTTGTAATCATACGGAAATGAGGAGGAGAAGGAGGCCAACATATGTCAAAACGTTGTCAGCAGCCTCTCTCCCTCTATTTCTGTCCAATCTCAACACCAATTTGAAATTATTCAGAAATGACTGACTGTCCAATGTAACCAATTAATTGTGGAAACATAAATGTGTAATCATATTAATTTCAGGGGAATGAAGGACGGGAATTTATTGAGGAAGGAATTGTGTGTCCAATAATTATGAACATAACTTCCCAGTAGGACTTTAATAAATCCAATTATTTAGTCATTTGAACAATGGAAGGACTTCACACATTTATAATTGAACAGTCAATAAATACAATAATAGTTATTCTTTCCATTCAACAAAAGTTTTTCAAAAAAAATTAGAATCAAAGCGAATTTTCTCTGACGACCATCAAAAAAAGTTTGTGTACTTTGGATTTATTTTTGCAACCCTTAACCCCCACTTTCAAGGGTACTTTGTCCTCTCATGTTAACAAGATGAATTGTAAATGAATGAATTATTACAAAATGTTATTAATGTGATTTCACTAATGTATTTTTATCTAAATTTCAATGTAAATCCATGACTGCTTGTAAATAAACATTACAAATGTTTTTCCTTTCCACTGAAAACTCCATTTTTTCTGTTCAACCAAGTATTATTTTGCAAAGAAGTGGGGGAGGAGGATTGAGGGTAGATGGAATTAGGTTTTTGGCCCATTATTTTCCGGCCCACCCGCTACACCCTGCTGTAGTACATTTTTGGAAGGACGATGATATATCGATGATAATTAAGAGGAATGGTAATGTGTGTCGAGCAGAAAAAATGAGCTGATACACACACCAACATCCCTGCATAAACACATGCACACTCATGTAAAAGGAAGAAGAGAAGAAGAGCAAAAAGATTTTTGCTCAAGGAGAAGGAGATGAGTTGATGTTTTTTTGGGTGGGAGCAAGGCATGGACAGTGTAGAGTGGAAAGATGAGGAGGAGGAGGGGAAGGACATGGAAATGACACTGTCAATTCCCTCAGATCGTACATACTCTGATTCATTCGATGATGAGGATGGGGGATGGGGATGAGTGTGTGCGTGTGTGTGGGGGGATTTTGTTTTGGTAGCTTAATTAATCAAGTCATTCCACTCCCTCCTCCCCCGTCCTCAGAATGTAATCTGCAATTTTACACTCTGAGAATTGTCCACCACCTCCTACCAAACTACACACCAACTGCTGTAAATAGAGAGAGGGGTCCCTTGTAGTACAAATGAGCCTATAAATCCATCCTCACCCTCTCTCTCTCTCTGTTTACATTCCCTTCCTTCCTTCTCCAAACATTCACTGTGTGTGCGTGTGTGTGCCGATCAAAGGAGGGAGCAGGGAAAAAGAGAGACTATAAATTTTTTCATCTCTCGCTCTTGTTCTTGGTGTCTCACAACTTCACAACCAGTGAGCTTTTGATTATTATTATTACTCTCACTGTCCACACACACAGTGGACTTACAAGGGTAGCTTCAAATCCTAATGAAATGAGAGTATGAAAATATTCCTCACGACGTAGTCTTGAAACTCCCAATTAGACTCATCATTTATCAAGGGATTTACAAGAGTTGGTCTCCCTCAGTTTTGTGACGACACACAGAAAAGTCAGTGCATTTTTTGACTCCCCAGTCCTTGGTTGGGAGATTGAGAAATTTGAAAGTTGGAATGTAACATCATTTGGACAGCTCTGATCTATATTGTAGTGAAACGATATTCTCAATACTACACATTTCTCAATGATCTCCTCCTTCGAGACGAGAGACTGTCCAACTTTTGAAATTAGAAATTAGAAAGGTTTTTCCCCTTCAAGACACTCATTTTAAAGGCTAAAATATACATTCGCCATTGTCTTATGAAAATATGAAATTAAATCAAAACTCTTCTCCACTCTCTTCACATCGTACGTACATTGGTAATAATCGCAAAAAAATGAACTTTTTATTGTTTATTTTTTGATCAACATAATATGTACAAGATTGCATTTAAACCCTTAATCGCTCTCCCCTCTTCTTGTGTGTCTTGTCTTTTTTTATTGATAGAAGGCACAATTATTTATTTGTGTCCCCTTTTTTTCTTCTTCTTCTCTCTTTTGTATTTAAATTACGGCATGTAAATTAAACTACTAAATAAGATTTAAACAATAATTCGAAAAAAAAATTCATCACTATTTCTCTACTGTGTATCATAATAATAATAATAATAATAATATTTATAGGCGTTTTTTAAAAATGAAAACATTTTGGGAAAAAAACTGTACATTCCTTTGGAACCATCATTTATGATTTTGTTTTGGTGTTTCCCTTTGGTTCAACCCTTTTTTTCTCTCTTCTTTTTTGTTTTCTTTTTGTTTTTGTGTGTGTTTTAAAATGTGAGTGCGAGATCATGTTTTTTCGCGTGGTCGTCGTGATCTAAGATAATAATACAATTAAATATGAAGAAACAATATCATCTACTAATTACGTCTCTATATTAGAGCAAATAATAACATTTCCTCAGAAAATGGGGGGGAGGGAGGTCGATCGAACGGGGAGTAATAATAGTACAAAAAATGAATACTTGGTACACAACAAATGGTAGGTAATAATTAATAAATTGTGTAATTATTTACAGCCATGGTTTCGTGGATGCTCCTTCACGCTTTAGTTTTGAATTGTAGTAGTAGGTGTAATAGTAGTAGAGTAGGATATTGCAAAATGGAAAAATAATACACAATAAAAAGTGAGGAGGATGAGGTGGAGGGGATCAGTAATATCCAGGCGATGAATTGTAGCCAGAGCTACCACTGCTACTTCCACCCGGTGAGTGTTGAGACCTATAGTCAAGACAAGGGACACAAAAATACGAAACATCAATGTAAATATCACTAAACAAATCTTCTCCTCTCTCTTGCAACGACTCCTAATTGTGCAGACTGTGTGAGAGACAGGGTAATTAACACTAATCTACAGGCTTGAGAGGAGGAGGACATTAATGGAAGAGAGGGGGTTTTTCCACAAGGAAAATATGAAAGGCAAGCTAATAAATTAGTGAAATTGACCATAAAAACTCATGTTGAGTCTCCACTCCGGCCCCTTTTCCCTCATTTCTCTCTACTTTCTTTACTTTACTTTGACTTTGGAAACAGGGAGAACGGACGGGGAAAAAAAGACGTGATAAACGCGTGTCGTGACTCAGGATGTGTGTGTGTGTATGAGAGAGAGAGCCTGGAGTGAGACATGGAATATTTTTTGGTCCAATTCGCTCCTAAAGTAAATAAAGGGAGAAAGCAAAGGGATTGAACAAATAGAAAAATGATCGGGGAAGGTGAGAAGAAAGTGTAATGTGAGTCTCAGAAGGCCCCGACAAAAAGGATGTGTGTGTGTAAAGGAGAGAGAGAGAGAGAGAGAGAAAATTGATTAAGGAGGTACGGGCTAGGGTATTAAAGGTAAGAGGCTACTTAGCTTCCGAATAAAAAAATTGAGCTCCCTTCTGCCTCTGAGAAAGTAAAAGGATAGGGATGAGATAATGGACAATATAATCATGAGGCTTGAGAGACGGGGAGGGGGGAGAGGGAAAAAAAGTAGAAGAACATGTTAGAGAGAGAGAGAGAGAGGATGTGTGTGTTACCTATGGACGGCGAGTCCCTCTTTACTCTTGAAAGTCTTGCCACACGTCTCGCAGCTGAAGTTGATCATATCATGACTCCGCTCGTGGACCATGAGATTATACGATTTGTTGAATCTCCGTTGACAAAACTGGCAGTAGAGCTCCGGTTTACAACTCCGTCTTCGCCGGGATGTCACCGCGTAGTTGTGACAATCTGACGACTGTAAAATTGCAAACATTATTCCTCCCTCTTCTTCTCCTCCGTCTGATTCTTCTTTATCTTATAGAGTCCCTTCTCTTGTCCCTCTCCACTCGGAGGATCCTGCAAACAAAACAAAAATCAAGAATCACAATCACAATTTTTGAAAAAGAACCAATTTTTTTAAAGGAGAGACAGAGGGAGAGAATCAATTGAGGAAAAATAGACTATCAAACAAAATCCAATCGTAATTGTACAAGGTAGAATAAAAGCACAGTAAATACTTACACAAATTCGATAGTACTTTGTCTGTTTTGACGTCGACAGTCAAAAGACGGAAGATTTGCTTGAGGATTTTTGCGGAATTATGAAAAATCCTGAAACACTCGTCTCACTTTTCCCCCACACAAGAATTTCCTGGAGTTTTCCTTCCCAAAGGAAAGAAAAAGACGACAGTCAAAGTTGTCCACTAAATTTTAATGAGAGATTCCGAGAGTAGTTGGGATGTGGAAACGACACTTGTTCTCTTCTTTTATTATAGTATTATTTTCTCCTGTTGATGACGAGAGATAATTAAAGAATCTCTTGTTTTGTTTCTCTTTGTTATAAATCGTGATATATTTTTCCAAAAAAATGATGAAATTTTTTTTCTCTCAAAAAAATAAAATGAAGACAAAAAAATTGGGTGATGATGGTTTTTGAAGATTGTATTTTTGGAGAGTTGGGATGGTGAGTGTTGAGGATGATTTGTTGTGGATGGAGTGTGAGGAGGTAAGGATGTTGACGGAATAGCTGCTAAAAGATGAGTGAAGAGTGAATAAGGTAATTGGAAAAGAGCGTCCAACATCCCACCTCACTACACTCTGTAGTCACTACAGAGTCTCCCCACAGTCCTCCGACAATCATCATATCATACCACACACACCACACACACACACAATAGTCCAAGAACAAACCAGGAGAGAGGATGAAGGAGTTGCTGTGTGTGTCTTCCCTCTCTCTCTCTCTCTCTTCCTCCTCTGAGTACACACAACCCACAAGAGAAGAAGAAGAAACATGGTAATAACAGACATCACATGTATTTTATATTATTATAACCCATTCCCCCCATTACAAGCCACAATATTCAACTACACAACTGTACCTTGTCACTTTAACAATTCCCCAGTAAAGTCAGGGTGTGTGTGCCTGGCTGTGAGTATGTAAGTTAGGTACTTGTGCACAAGCTAATAGCAGAGCCTTTTATTTTTACAACAACAACAATATATTATCATCTTATAAAAGGATTTTCACAGTTAAACTCCTATACTAGGCTTTGTTCCTGTCCAACCCTCCCTCTCACACACACGCATTTGAATTCCGACTTGCTTTCAAAAATCCTTTACATCGTGTATTGAATTTTGTGATGATGCAAGGGAGGGGGAGGGGGCCTATGACTTTGTGAGGATGATGAGACAGAAATCAAAAAGTCATTGGGATTGAGTTTTCCTCTGCATTGAGCTAATAATAATACAACGTCATATATTATTAGAGAGAGGAGAGGAGAGAGAATCTGTGTAACATGTAATTGGTTGGGTAGTGCAATGTGTGTGTGTGTGTGAGAGCAGCAAGGGGCAACTTTTGGATGGACAAGGAGGGATATATTTAAGGAGAGTTAAGAGCTGAGCATTTCAATTTCGATTTCAACACTCATTTGTCTTTGTTGTGGAGAAGCATCATCGATTAACTATCTTCAACGTGTCTCTCTCTCACACACACTGAATTATAATATAAGAGGGAGAGAGGGAAGAGTGTGTGTGGGATACTCTTTGGGAAATTTATGGCTCAGCTTTTATGATTGTTTGAAGTAGTCAAAGCACTAATAATCAATCTGTTGGGTCGTATCGACAATAAATTGTCACATTAAATTGACGCCGTGACTCCTTCTGATTGACATGTCAAACTCTAATTGGTGAAGGGACTTGACATTTCTACTTTTCTTACCCCTCTCTCTCTCTCTCTCTCTCTCCTTCTTTATGTAGAGATACGTGTGTGTGTGTGGGTTATTTAAACTGTCATTAAATATCATTGACAATTTTGAGAGGGGAAGATTTTTGAATCTTTCTGTCTCATCTCGTCCTCTTCTCACCTTTCCTTGACAATTTGACATTTTGACACTTTATCTTATCAGAGAAGAGGAAGAGGAGGAGGAAAGATTTCCCCTCCAGTTGAGCCTCATGTGAACTTGTCAATTTGTTGTTGTGATAGCCCTAGTCAGGATAATTAATTTGTGTTGATTTTGCACAAGGATTGTTGTGAGGAGAGTGGCGAATTAGAAAAAGTAAATTATACAGATTAGAGAAGGAGTGCTTACTTAATTTGATTGTGATCTTTGTTGTTTGTTCCTCCTCCTATTTCTCTCTCTCTCTCTGGTTCTTTTGTGAAAAGAGTTTTGTAGCCACTCTGTGTTTGTATAATAGTTGCCATTAGGAGAACAAAAAAGATGTAGATAAAAATCTCAGTCACTCACTCACCCTCCCGTCTCTTTTTCCCTTTTCTATATCTTCATCTCGTCGAACGAAACCCAGGCCGGAGGTATAGATGAAAATTCTTCGAAAATAAAGAGACAGAACACACGCAAAGGTCCCCCTCCCTCCCCCCTCCCTCTGCTACACATTGTAAAGTCAAAAAGTGAGGAGACTATAATATTATTGTTTTTATGTTGATAGTTGAGGGAGGGAGGGAGAAGCCGGGGGGCTGTTGGAAATTGAAAGTGATCAACTTGTGTCAACAGTCAAAACACACATTCCAGTCCCCAAATCCAATCAGGGAGGAACAAGAACAAATCGATTGTGTAAACGGATTCCCCAATTACATTTCCCTCTTTCATCTCCTCCTCCCAGGAACACTGTCCGGGGGAGTTGGGAGTCAAAGTCACCGACAACCTCACAACTCCCCTTCTTTGTACAATTTTCGGATTGAGCGTCAATCCGAAAAATGCTATTGTCGTTTGTCTCTCCAATTTTTTATTTTTTTGTCAGCAGCTCCAGGTCAAGTTCTGTTGTCTCCATAAAATTTGTAATTCTATTCTTTCGACTCTTCAAAATCTAAATAGGACTTACAGTAAGGGTTCCACTAAGCATGAAAAAAAGGGGTGCTTAAAATATTTTTGCATCTGCATACGAGAAAAGTTGTGAGTTGACATGGAGCAATTTCTAAAGTTAAACAAAGGCTCATAAAACTCATGAATAATCAGGTTATTTTGTTGTTGTATCATTTTTTCCTCCCTTGAACACTCTTAAAAAAGATAGAGAGAGAGAAGGAGGGATTGAGGTACATTGCATGATACACAATATCCGTGTTGTCAGCCGTTTTGCTGTTTCTCTGTGGATTGTTCCTCCTCCTCCTCATTTTTTATAGGGACGATAAAAGATGAGCAAAAGATTTTCCACATGAACTCACAATCTGATCTTTTCGACTGAGTGTCCAATGTATACATAATAATTAATGCCTGCCTCCCTCCTCAAGAACCATGTACTCCACAGAAGAGAGTAGAGTAAGAGAGAAAGAGTGAATGTGTGTGTGTATCATATCCGTGAATATTACCTTGAATGAGATTTTCAATGAGAAATTAGATGAGAGGAGAGGGAAGAGTTACGGGTGGGAATTTGGATTTGCATTTTGGATTATAATGCCCCTGGTTATAATATAATATAATAGCCCATTAAGATCATGAAAGACATGAAACTTGAACAACATTTGACTCTTCTCTCCTTTTGTCTGACTTGACTTTTCCCTGCCTCAATTTGGATAAAGTGTAAAGTGTAGTAAACTCAAGTCATACACCTTATATATAACATATATACTTGAGAGAGTACAAGAGAGTACACACACACGGGGCTATTTGAACTATGTAATTTGGTATGTAGGCATGACATGGGGGAACATGTTGAAGGTATAGAAGAGAGGAAGAAAAAAAAGATAATCCATCTTGTGTTCTTATATGGATGATGGGTACTTGTGGTGGAGTACGCTAAATTGTAAAATTGTACATTGTGAGATTTTTTGGTGGGGAAGAAATGGGATGACGGTGGACCTCCGTCACCCAGAGTTCAAGTGTGCTCTCCCTCCCTCCCTCCTCTCCATACAGTCTATTACCCACACACACACACAATGGAACCTTTAAACGTTTGGAGGGAGAGGGAATTGTACAGTAAACTAAACATTACTTTATTACAAGACCAAGTTGATGTTAAAAAGAACCGACAATCAAAATTAACAACCGAGACATTTTACTGGAAAAACTACAAAGTGGAAATTGTACGTGAAAACTGTAAAAGGGAAAAAAGACACATAGAGTGGAGGAGGAGGAGGAGGAGAGGAGTAGGTGGGAGGAAGAAAAAGTTCTTTTAATCTTTTGGTGGTTTGTAAAGAGAGGGAGGGGGAGAGAAAGAAACCTCAAAGAATTCATCCACAGAAGCCCAAAAATCCCCTCACAGCTCCTTACAAAACAAAAACAATTCCAAGAACCAAAAAGATCACAATTTGACGAACAAACGAAATCCCCTGGAGATTTTTTAATGGACCCCTGCACAGGGCACATAATGGAACATATAATCGATTTTCATTATACGATAAATACCCAGAGTTTTCCCTTTTTGTCCGTATTACCTTCTCTCTCTCTCTCTCTCCCTCTCTCTCGACCACTACTACAGATACAGATACTACTATTTTACTCTACTACTCTGCTTCCTCGTATAATAAGCACATTTTTCTGCTGGGAGTTACTCCACTAACAGAGAGAGACAAGGTAAGTCTCTCTCTCACTCTTCACCACCATCAGACCCAGACTAGACGTTACCACCACACACACACACGTAATGTGGGCTGAGCGACGAACGAGAAGATGAAGAAGGAAGGGAGCTCAGGGTCCAGGAGGTCAAGAGGTCACAATTTGGGGAATGGAATGTGTCTGCCACTTTCTTGTAATTTCGTCTTGAAAATGGACAGTTGTACTTTTTCTCTCCAACTCCAACTCTCTCACAGTCTCTCCTCTTTATTTTTTTAAAATATTATATTATTATATTTATATTCCATTTGGTAAGGAGGGGAAGAAGAAGAGAAAAGTATTACTCATGGTGTTGAGTTCTGTTGAGTACATTATAATAAATTATTACCTTTAATATTGAAGAAAAATAGAGATTAGATAAGCCACAGAGGGGCACCAAACAGTCAAAAAATTTCATTTCAATCCTTTTTTCCCAACCATAATTCTCACATCTCTTCACTTTTCTCTTCCCTTCGTCCCAAAGAGAAGTAATTCATTACAAATGAACGGGATGGGATGTTGTAGGAGTGGGAAAGTCATTTGGATGGTGAGGGAGCTGTTGATCCAATTACCCAATCTACCTGGTGGTAATTAGACTAATTAGCACAGTTTGATGATGAATCAATTTACAATCCTTCTTCGTCCATCCTTTTTTTACTTTCCCTCTCTTCAAACACACAGTCTAGTATTAAGGATTCCAGTCAGTCTCTTCATTCTGTCACCTCTCTCTCTCTAGTAATGTCTCTCATGTTCACAGACACACACACAAGTTCAGCCACTGGGTATATTGCATGCAAAAATATTTTAAATGTGTAACTCCTGTACATTTCACACACCTCGTCTTCCGTTTCATGTCGAGGATTCATCGGAGAAGAGTAAATTTGCATGGGGACAAATCGCAGTAGAACATTTTGTTTTGTATTCCAGTCGAGCAGAGTCGAGGACTCCTCCTGACATTTGCTTCAGTTTTTGTGAGACATTCCCTGCATCTCAATGACCACCCAAACATTCACATGGGTACAATTAGGAGGGCCAAAATTAAACATTATTTTTAATTGTGGTTGTACTGGACTGCTCCTATCTTCACTACTAGTATCCAATGTGTATGTGTGTGTACGTGTGTGTGCAGTGGGAGTCTATACGTAATTATTTGGCTGGTTCCTCGATAGGATGAGGAGGGGAAGGGACGGTCTCAGTCATGATGTGGCTGGAGGGTTGAAAAACTGTAATCATGAATGCCTATTAGGATTAATTTCATAAAAAAAAGTGCAAAGAGGATTTTGAAAGCCAATTATGTAAGTCTAGAAGAAAAGGTTAGGCTGATCGTCCTGGCGTCTCACACACACACACACACACACAATAGCAGAGACAAGTCAGATAAACTAGGGAGAAAGAGAGGTGGACAAAAGTACGGTAGACGTAAAGAAGGAGGAGGATGAGGGAGGAGGAGGAAGAGATGGGGAAAAAACTGTTGTGTTGTTGCATAAATAATGCAGAAAAGTCTGTATAATGGAGTGAGAGGAGGGAAGTGTATCATTAACTCTACACACCTTGATTTGGTTTTTTCTCGTCTCTTCGACCAAATATACAGCTCATCTTCGTGCTTCACGATGATAATAATGATAACTTTTGGGATGGGACTAGAGAGCGAGGGGGGGGGGAGGAGGAGGAGATTACTATATAGCAACCACAGAGTACGGAAAATGTGTGTGTGTGTAGATTTTCAGAAGATGAGAGCCGTGTCCACCACCATATTGTGAATTATGGTGTGATTGCCTATGTAAATGAATCTCCCTCTCAGATTTACAGAGGCAAACCATCCACACTCTGTGTATTATATGTCCTCATCCCAACAAACACTAATCAACATTCCCCGGACTTTCAAAAGACAAAAATCATGGACTAACGAACCCCACAAGAAAAGGAGTATCAAACAATTTGTTTGAGGAAATTGAAAAAAACTCGTAGAGTCCTCCTGTGACTCTTTTAATCCAAGTTAATTAAACAATTTAATATGCAATTTACAATGAACTTTGTCTAATGTGTGGATTTTTTAACTATATTACAAAGTGGGTCAGCATATGACTTAACCTTTGACCTTCAAAGGAAATACGAGTTGAAATCGTTTTAATTGCAAATTGTGTAGTAGAATAAAACGGTTGTTCAAAATTTTTTCCAGTTACTTTCATGTACTGTGTTGTTGAATTCTTTCCTCGTCACACTCAATTGACCTGAGGTCATAAGTGCTTTTAAACTCGTCAATTTTTAAATGCATACCCCGAAGTCAGTTCATTCGTTGGATGTTTGTAGGGAAAATTCTGCAGAGGATTAACGAAGTGTAATAATTTATGGGGAAAGTGTCAAGTGGAGCTATCGAGACACTTGTCGTCCGTACAATTTGTACAGACAGGAATATAATGGAACGAAAATGGAGATTCTTCTTAATTTTTTCCATTCACCATGTAGCAAAAAGCTGGGCAAAGTGAAGGAGGAAGGGAAGTTAACATTACGAGGAGAGGGAGACGATAAAAAAGAGTCAGGTGAGCTGACCAAATAAAAACTGAGGATGATTCAAGAGTTCCACACACACACTTTGTACTTTATAATGTGGAGTCCAAGTGTGTAGAAAAATGTAGACAACATGTCTTTCTTGCTGTCTGTTGTATGTTTATGTTCTCTGTGTTTTATGTTGTGTGTGCAGAAAAGAGAGGAGATGGTAGGTAGAATCGATCCGAATAATTTATGTATTCATAATGGAGAGAATTATTATAATAATTTTATGATTTTCCTTGAAGCTAAAACAGTTTTTGTAAAAAGGTTTCTTATGTTTCATCTTTCTTCTTTTTTGCCGACACACTTGAATTATTCACCACCATCGACCATGTTTGGTTTCAAACATTACAATTTTGCATTACATTCACAATTTAAGTAGCTTCACCAAAGAAGAGGAGGATGAGTAGAGAGAAGAGGGGGAGGCGAAGAAGAGAAGAGAAAAAAAAGATGATGAGGGCGACATTGACTGAGAATTAGCGAGTGTATTGTAATTATAAAATCCAGTTTGAAAAGAACAAGAGATGTACACACACACACACAATATAATATCATATACCGTACTCTACCGTCTCCCCTCCTGTAGACAGCCACAACAGAACAACGAAGAGGAGAAGAAGAGACAGCAGACAACAACAAAAGGAATTAAAAATGCATGCATTTTGGAGAGTGAGAATTTTGGATGATGATTTGGACAGCTCGGGGAAAAAAATTATATATTGTACGTACACACACACACGTACACACACATTTATACAAGGGGGAGAGGGACTAATAAGGAATCGGTGGTAAAATATAGAAGAGAGTCTATATTAGTTTGTTGTTTGGGTGATGAGGATGGGAAGAGTGGATGAATCTCCAATAAAATCATGTACCAATAAAGTACTATAGGGAAGGAGAAACAAATCGCAATAAAAAAGAAGAAGAGGGAAGGGTGTGTATTTTGATGAAAAGTTATTCGGATTCTTCTCCTCCTCCTCTCCTCTCATACTCTTATATTATAATAATAACAACAACAAAAACAAGTGCAGAGAGAGGAGAGAGAGACTGGGAGACGGAGAGACGATCGTTGGACAGACAGACAAGTTTTCTCATGTAAAATGCAAATGTGGGAAAAATGTGGACAGGGGAAGGGGAAGAGATAGACAAAGTTAGGAAGAGAGGATGATCAAGAAGAAGTAGTAGTTGTGGCTGCTATGCGATTCCAGTAGAACTTTCGTCTCCTCCCCCAGCCTCTCGACTCTGGCCAATGTCTAGACAACCAACAAAACTAACCATCCGTCCGACCATCAACTCTCACATCAGCTACACCTACTCCCTACCTTTGTAACTACCTCACCTTTGTTTCAAAGCCTTAGTTTCCAGTGCTTCGACCAGACTTCACTGGACAAACCACCCCCGCCCCCCTCTCAATCGTTTATCTTGTTTTTCTTCTGAACGACCTAAATACAAATATTTGGGATCATTCGACCATGGAGTAAAATCAATCCGATTAAAATCAATATGCTTTCTTCAGGAAAATAAGATTATTTTGGGTGTGTACAAAGTAGCAGAGGAGAGAGTATTAGAGAATGACGTCGACCCGGAAAAAAGTTGTGCCCGGGTTTCTGTCGTTGTCTGCATAGCGTATAATGGCATAATGTGAGAGATGGAGTGTTATGTGAATGTCCGAATCTGGGTCGTATTCAAGTAGTTTTACAACACCTATTCGGTGATACCTCCAACCAATAATCGATAGCATAATCAATATAATTTACTAGGTCATACCCTTGATAAGACACTTCCTTCTCCACACACACACACACTAACAGGGGAATCATTAGTTGGGCGGACAACAGAGAGCATATAGAGGAAAAATGAGATATAAATAATGAGGGTGTATAAGGGTGATTTACCATCATTATCATCGATTTCATTCCTACTGGTCATCAATATTTAGCATTTGCAAAGAATAGCGTGATTTTGTTTGCATCAGGAGTGATCTCTTGTTCCAAATCTGTTTGGTTAGGATTTTTGTGGAAATTCCACTTGACATGTGTCAATTATTTTTGGGAAGGTCTGCATGATTTTAAATCATGGCGGTAAACGTTTCCCTTGTTTGGCTTATTTTTCCTAGTTTTTTGTAGAAAAATAATTTTGCCTACATTTTTGACATTTTTGACACACACTGTATAATATAAGACTCATTGTGAAGAATGACTTTAGCTTGAAAAATGATATTCAAACTATTACAAAGCTCTTTCTAGATTTCAAATTGAAACTAGTAAAATCTCAAAGCGTCAGTCTTTGTCACAAATGTGTAGAAAATGACAAAATTTAGTTTGTGTACATTTTGATTCATAGAGGATAAATTCAGAATCTTCAGTGGTATGCGTTTTCCTTGTCTTCTTGAACAGGAGTTTTCTTCCGACAGGCGACAGGGGAAGATCACGAGAAATCTATTTATATTTCAAAAATTTATATAGTTTACGAATTAAAATTTTTTAGAAAAGGCCATGCAATAAAAACACCAAAATAAATCAAAACATGCTCGTACGAGTGAAGCAAAATTTTACAAAAAAATAAAATGTACATAAAACAGTAAACGAAAAAAAATGTTGTGACACACAGAGAGCAGCCATTCGGAGTAGAGCATGAGGGATACACTTAAAAAATTCACAATCAATTTTATTAACAAACAAACACACAGGACACATATATCATGGATAAATATTGATATGATATATATGTTGGATAATAATATATATATATATATTTAATTTAAAGCCACACACATGTATGTCAAAATAAAAACAACACAAAAAATAATTGCTAACAATAATTAATTAATTATATAATGATTCACTTCATAATCTCGTCAATGGTAAAGCCCATCCGTTTACCCTTGCCATTACTACTTATAGATGAGTCAATTTCAGAATTATCCAGACCCACCACGTCCACCTCTACATCCTCTTCATTATTGAAACAATTGAATTCGACCCCTCCCACCGAGTGTGTGAGAGCGTGTCGTCGGAGATCACAATTACGACGGAAAACCTACAAATAATTAATCAATTAATTTCCGTTCTTTTGCAAAATGAATTAATTTAATTAATTGAATGATATGATATTCGTACCTTATGACAAGTTGAGCAATTGTAAGGTTTGACATCGGTGTGGGTGAGGAGATGGGTTTTGAGGTTGGATCTTTGGTTGAAAGCACGGGAGCAGACGGGGCATTTGTGGGGGGACTCTTCCATGTGGAGGATCTTGTGCACCGCCAACGTCCTC
>WJFB01001941.1:0-24103 GCA_009870185.1 Pygmarrhopalites habei
AATGAGAGAAAGATTTTTGGAGCTCAAATCCTGTTTTGAGGTGTACGGGAAAATTGGAGGACTTTTTATGTTGGCGGTTGTCACACAGTCAACTGTGGGACTCATTTCTACCACAGCTAAAATTGTCATGAAAAGTGAAACTAGATTGAGAATCATGTTGCTTATGGGCACTATTCTGGTTTTTCTGGGTCTGGTCACCAATTTTGGAAATTTTCTCCACCAAAAGGTAGCTGGAATTAATTTGGAAAACTGAAGGTTGCAAGTTGCAGCCTGCAACTTTTGTAGCATAACATGTATTATTTTTTGAAGCTGAAAGCTAATAAGGACAAAGTGAGGGATGTCCTCGTTGAAATGGACACACTGGAATGCATGAAGGGTCAGGATTACATTTCGGTAATTAAATTAAGGGTCGAAATAAGGGGGTCTAGTTTTACCCGGCTAAAACGGGTCCAAATCTTGGATGGCTAATTACTGCTTTGTGCAATTTCCGGCCCACTGGTCGGTGTAATTATTATTTTATTCCAAAAAGTTGATTCTGAAATATTGTGGATTTGTTTAGCTGGAAAAGATTGGTCATTGGTTAATTACATGGAAATGGAAGTTGACAGCCGTCATTTTCAACGTGGATCATTCAATTTTCCCAGCTGTAAGGAAATCATAATAACATTATTGTGCATTTTGAAATGGCTTTGCAATTTGCGAAAATGTTTTGCTCTCCTGTTTCTAGGTAATTTCCACTGTGATGACTTACTTCATATTTATTTTTCAACTACTCATGAGTGAGAAGCAAGTGTAGAGGGAGAGAAATAAAATACAAGCAAGAACGAATAATAGGAGAATAAACACATCCAATCGACTAGATATGACAGCAGTCGTTAATTGAAATGTGCAAAAATTAAGTTCATTTCACTATCATTTAGAAGGAACAGAAGTTATTTCGAGTCTTTTTTCTGTCATAATAAGACTCTTGTTGGATCATAAAAGATAAGTTCTAGAAACTACTCTGGTAAAAATCAGTGGTAAATAACCGCTTTTGAGTTTCTCTGGATTCCTCGAAACTAGGATGTAAATATTGCTGGCCTAAATGCAAAATGACCTAAGTGCATTTCACCCCTGGCACAGCATACACTCTCATTGTACACTAGCCCTCGCTTTGATACTGCGTCAGGGGCCAACTGCACTTACATTTTTTACAAGAAGGCCAGCGATATGCATTTTATCTATCGACATCGACATGAACATGTTAGTTTGACATTGCTTCGTGGGATTCCCTTCGTCCAGAAGAAACAACCCCCATTTAATTAAAAGATTTATTTGTCCATCCACTTCCCACAAAATATAATATTTTAATCAACAGAGGCCAAAACAAAACAGGAAATTAACTACTACATGAGGAACACATTCCATTCAAATCCATTCGATCGTGGCATTGGGACACATCAGTCGAAGCATCTCTTTACACCTTTGGGCACAACCTTGACGGATCTTGACCCTACTAACAGAGGTCAATTGTCCTCTGTACGCATCTGGAGGAGGAAAATATTTGTCCCAGTTCGCATCCTCCTCAAACTTAGCCATGCAAACATTAAGAACCTTTAAATTAGGAAATGTCTCAGCCAAGTTGGTCTTTTCCGAACTGGAAAAAGTCGGACAGGGTCACGACCTGAATGATCATCAATCTTCATCTCGTTGAGTTGGGAAAATTGAGGAAATCTGAGATTCTCAAATAAATATCCCAGTCCAGTGATTGTTAGTACTTTGAGGGTGTCCTTACAGGTGTCCAAGAGTTGTTGAAGGGGACTACCAAACTTGATTCTGGAAACATGGTCAGTAGTCGTGGGGAGAAAGAAGTACAGTACCTCAATCCAGGGCCAAGTTTAACATGTTAACTACGTACCATTTTGTGGTACCTAGCCCTTTTCGTTGGTACGCAGCCCTCATGAATGGTACCTAGTCATTTGCCCTTTTCGTACTGAAATTCAATAGGAAATTTTAGGTTTTCAAACAATTTACTAAAAAAATGCCCTTTTCTGAAAAAATCTTCTAAAAAATGCCCTTGTTCAGAATTATGGTACGTAGTTAATTTTCCTTACACTTGGCCCTGCCTCAATCCGTGGTCCAGCTGACACAAAAGCTTGAAGTAGATCCGGTGGACTCCACTCAAAATTGTTGAACAAAATAAGTCTCTTGACAGTATGGATCTTTCCAGTCCTCACAGCATCCATTGTGTCATGTCGTAAGTCGAAATCCTCAATCGTTTCCAAGTTGGGAGCCACAATGTTTTGAAAACGAGTTCCCTTTCCACTGTACGATCCATGAAATACTTTCAACTTTGGTAACTCAATCTGGACCGTACTAATCGCTCTGGGTGAACAAAATCGAAGAGTCTCCACATTTGGACAATGGACCTCCAAAATTTCACGCAAGTTCTCCAAAGAAGTTCCAACCATCCAAAGGAAGTTCAACGTTTTGATCCCTTTTCCTCCAACCTTGAAAAAGGAGAGTAACTCGGGATCATGCAAGTCTCCATATTTGATGATGAAGGCTGATGAAGGAAATGAATTTGATTTGTAAATAACCCTGGTCAACTTTGTCATAGTATATTTCTGCAGTACTTTTGCGTCCGGATCGACCCGGAATTTTTTTCGGAATTTTCTCATCTCAGTGTCGTAAATGAGTTGGACTTGAGGGTCCTTTTTCAACATGACCTTCGTGGCAGAATCCTTCCACAAAGAACAGACGAAACGACACGTTTTCAAGTCAGTGAAAGATAACTGGTCAAAAATTATATCCTCAGCCACCTAACAAACACACAAAATACATAGACAGTAACTTTTAAACGTTTCCCAACAAAGAAATAAAAATACACTGTTCCAAAGCACTTACCAATGGATTCTCGAACACCTTTTGCATTGCTTCTTGCATTCTTTTTCCCTCCTCTTCGTTTAATTGACTCTGCTCAGATAAATTGTCCATTGTTGACTGGTGTGATATTTTTGTACAGTCTGGTCGCCAGACTTCCAGGCCAGGTAGAATTAGAAAGCAACAGTGAAAATTTTATTGAGTTTCTCTTGGTCCAAAGAAAATTGTCTGACAGGAGGGCAGTATTAGAATCCCTCTGCAGTCTCTCTTACCAGCAAAAAAATTAAAATCTGATTTCATTCAAATCAATGACTTTGCAGGACGTGACCTCACAAAGTGTAATTTAGAATTACTGAGTATACGTTATCTCTAGCGTTATGATGACCACAACTTTCTCCCTATCTTGTCCAAATGATTACAGGGAACACACAAGCTGGTTTCGCAGAATTTTCAGCCACAGACCTTCTCCCTCTCCCTTATGACCAGTATCAGGAATTGTGACTCACGATGTGTCAAATACCCATTTTTGATCTCCCCCTAGTATGTGACTGTATGAGAATTAGTGGACAGGGCATTATCACTATCAAAATTTGAAAAAATGTTGTATGAAAGAATTATGTTGTGTCACCCGGCTTGCGTGTGTGTATTACACACGGTAATGTACCTGCCAAAATCAATGCGGATTTATCCAGTTCCTTTCCATACATTCTGCAATCAGCAATATGGAAACTTTGTTATAATTATCACAAGACTGAATGACAATGAATTGTTTTAAATATGATTTTTACATTTTCAATTAAAGTTTAATCAGACAACAACAAACCACAACATTGAGAGTTTTTTTTCATGTAAGCTACAATTTAAATCTCCAGAAAAGGGTCACAAAAGTTTCATAGTCGAGTGTAAATATTTAAACTGGATGGTAACATCATTAGCGATATTATGTTCTTTGGTACATAATTCGTTTCATTGTTGCACTGTCAAATGACCAAACAAATTGACTTTTCTTTAGTAATAATAATAATTTCTATCTTTAAAAAGATTTTCTTTATACACGCGACAAAATGCACTTCAAACTACAAAAAAGGTAAAGCACTAAAAACATTCGCTACCCCATTACATTCAAATAACCATATATGAAGAGTTTACACTCTACATTCAAACATTTTTGATTAAAATTTGAGACATTGAGTTACATAACTAATAAATTTTTTTTAAAGTTTTTGTCTATTTCTACAACTTTTTTGCGGGGTTCAACTTTCATATTTACTTTACTAACCAAAACGATCATCAATATAACGTTGTATACGCAGTCAGTAGTTAATTCCGTACACGTACGAGCAAGTGTAATACACACAATATCCTTATTTGTATCAAAATGCGTTAAATTATTATTATTGAATCCTTTCAAGTTTTATATTATATTATTGTTATATAATATATCTGTGTAATTTGTACAAAAGTTCAACCATAACCAACTTGTCGTGTTTTTTTTTTTATACAAAAGGTTTTCCGCACAAATTTCCATCTGCCTATTTAAACTTAAAAACTATATTTATGTATAAACTTGAAACAACGTTAAGGGGAATAATTACCAACTAAAAAGATGAGAAAAAAAATTAAAAGCACACGGTTTCGGACAGGACTTCATAAAATTGTACTTATTGTTTTTTTACAGATCAAATGTCACTGTAGCAGTAGTATGTAACGTGACCTGACAAATTTTCCATTTCCTGGAAAAATCCACACACACAACTAATTGTACTCGTGTGTGTGTACTCCGTTGAACTGGGACAAAATTATTTAAAACACGCGTTTAAATTAAAAGGGATACTAAATAGGATACGATATATTTAAGAAACACTTTTAACTATTGTTTCATCCCCTGTTGATGATGATGACATGGAACCAGTTTTTAAGAAGGTTCTCATATTCCTGTTAAACAAGACAACAAAATAAATTAGAATTTGATTCATTGTACGAAACTTTAGCAATAACAACAGTGTGTGCGTGTGTGTATTTATACTTACGCTGCTTAATGTACAATCTCGCTAATCTTCTTCATTCGATGTTGGTGGTAATTCCTCAGTTCTTCATCTTCTTACCACTTCTCTCTTCATCATTAGTTGATTAACGGGCCCCATTGTTCTTGTACGCTTCCATTTCCTAAATCATAGAAATATGTATTATTTAAAAAATTGTCTATAGTTAATTAATTAAAAATTATATGACTGTAATTTTTACCCGAGCGTAACGGGCCTTGTCGCGGCTGGCCATGGCTTCATATTTTTGTTTCACTTCCGGTCCACACTGTCCCCATAGACTGCCCAAGATTTTGGCCACATCCCCGACACGGTAGTCTGGATTCAAATCCATTATCTTGCGACGTTCATCATGACAAAACCAGAAAAAACCTGAAAGACTTCGTTTTGGAGCATTTGGATCTTTTGACCTTCTTCCCTTCCCTTGTCCTTTGGATCCAACGGGTGGGACGTAGTAAGCCATCTCCGTTTCATGACGCTTCTTGTCATTCTCGGCCATCAACTAAGAGACAAGAAAATTCAATTCTTTATTTTCATATACTTAAATATCTTGGATAACTTCATACGAATTGGAACTCACCTCAAAGCGTTGTCTCTCAGCCCCACTCATTTCCTGCAATAGACAGAAATTTAGCTATAGAGGGAATGTGTGGAAAAATCGTAAAAATAGTACGTATAGCTAATACTATAAGTAAATAAAAGTCAATTTTCTGTGTGTGAGCTACAGTATGGACCCTTGAGAAATATGAAAATCTCCATTTGAGACACCTTACCTGACTGTCTCGCACACAATACAGAAATTTCCCCTCTTATCAAAGGACATTTGCCTAAAATGAGTCATATTAGTCTGACACTTTGGACAAAAGTTTTGCAAAAATTTCTTTGGGAAAATAGAATAAAAATTGGACATAATTGGGGGATCCCTGGATTAATTTTGCACTCACTCTCCATCTCTGACTGCATGACCGGGCAAATTCACCAAAGGATACCTGCAAAAGAATTAAAATAAATCAAAAATTACTATAATTGATCTTTGTATGGGTTTAAAAATCCTTTAAAATGACATTTTTTTACCTTCTCGTCCGGGTGCATTCGCTTATGCTCGTCCCTACACACTTGGCTGAAGTAGATGTAGGCTGTAGGTATTATAAAATAAAATAAAATAATTTTTACCAAAATATTTGAAATGTGAACAATAATTTTTAAAAATAAAATCTTTGAGATATTTTACCATTGGTTTTCCCTTTGGGTTTCATCTGATCCTGTTTTGCTCTCGGCATTTTTACTTCTTCTTTACTTTGTACCTGTACAAACATACACATACCAAATAAAACAGATCCGTATTAACAATTATTAAAGAAATACTTGGAAATTCAAAAAATAACTGAAGCATATCTTTTTTGTCAAAATAATGAGAAAAAAGGACTTGTCAAGTCATATTCAGAGTAGTAATGTTCAACTATGAATGAATTTAGTCAACTTTCACAAATTAAAAAGAAAAATAGAAAATGAGGTGGGACAAAAAAATGTAAACAAATATTTGCATATGTATTTTTCCACTATGGAAGACGGATTTTAAAATAAGGAAAAAAGGTACAAAACAATAGACTGGGAGGGTGAAAGTTATAAGGGAATTGTTGATCAAGATGTGGATATGATTTTGGAAAACTTTTTACCTGACTTTGTAATAAATTGATGTAGGAAAATTGTATTTTTTTTCAAAATGAAAATCCAATACTTTTGCCTTTGACAACAGAGAAGAAGAGAGCGTCTCGCGGTAAAGAACTACGTACTTGAATACACACAAGCCAATAGCCGTACTACTAAGGTCCTTTGAATATGTATATGGTGGCCGTTTTTTATAAACAAAATCCAAATATTTTTGTAAAATGAAATTTCCATTATAAACATTATATAAACTACTCTCTACAACATTCAAAATGAGTTGACACATTAGTGTTACATTTTAATTACCAATAAAATCATGTTTAAACCTCCAAATGTACACCTTTGTCAATTATTTGACATTATACACAGTGTGTGTGTGTGTGTGTCAAACCCTTCATGAATCTGTCAAAGAATGGATTTTAAAAATGAATTTTTTACTTTACTAAAGACACTTTCTGTGCAATATTTTCATCCTTTAGGAATATGGGAATAAGAAATGTCGGCTCTTTTTATTACATTCTTTCATCTGGCCTCCCATTCTTCTCTGCGCATCGTAAAAGAGAGAAGAAGAAGAGTACAGACATGAATGAAAGTTGGATTTAAAAAACCTGAATAATATAGACACACAGTCTTTAGCTACTGCACAATTAAATAGAGAAAGAGGCCAAAATAATGTATGCAAGTATGTAGTTGTGTGTGTAATTCCAATTAAATGAGATACCAAGTATTTTCATCTTTGTATTTTAATTTGGTAACATACTATACCAAAGTAGTGTAGGTAATCAAACCTTAAGTAATGTATTGGGAGTTGATTGTAATCAAAACCTAGTTACTACTGTCATTTACCTTCCCAATGTACTTTGTACTACCGATTTAAATAATAAGTTAGTGCTGAGTAATTGGGATCAAATGAGTACTTTGTAAACACACACCCACAACGCACATGAGAAGATGATGCATTAAATGAAACATATGGCAATGAACGTAATTTCACTACAAGAAAAGTTGACACACTCGTCAGTGTATTAAAATTTTCATCAATTTTTATTTTTATTATATACATGTCCTATCTACTTCGTCGCAATTAAATAATTTTTAACCAAAAAAATCCTTAAGGTAAACTAATAATAATTTAGTTGTAGTTGTAATAATTGCATGTTCAACTCATATAGCACTCAAAATAGAAACAAATAAATAGTTATACCATTACAGTATACAGTCATACTTTTTTACTCGTATTCGGATACACTACCACTACCCACACTACAAACTACCGAGGAGAGAGAGATCCTATAATATAGTAAAACTTAAACAATAATCATTTTTTGTTTTTCTTGTTGTTGTTGTTGGTTGAACCACAAAAGTTAACAGTATATAAGATTATAATACAAAATTATGATAACAATAATAATAATAATAATTCGAACATGAGAAGGCGGTTATAAAAATATGAAAAATGCACATGTAACTGTATTGTATTTATTACATCCTTAGTCATAGTAAATATATACACAATTTCCCCCCTTAATATCCTTTTTTCTTCGGTATTTTGTCGCTGCAACAACATTTTCCCCTCCTTTTCTTTCTTTCTCTCTCGACAGTTCAAAAATCCATTACAAAATTTCCTTGATATTTCTTTTTGCTTTCAAGAATCCAATTTGAAAGTCCAAGCTAATCAATGAATGCATATATAATATATATAGGAAGATAGGTAGTACATACTATATATCAAGTTCCCAAAATAATATTCTACAGAACAGTATTTTACCTGTCTAAAACTACCTTTCAAAATGTACTAACTACATAGTTGAATCTCAATTGTTTTAAATTACCATTCCAAATAAATATCTCAAAGTAAATATTGTGAATACTTCTTACGTTGGTTTCGATTCCTTGAGTCAGGTTTAGTTGGAAAATTTTAACAGTCTCTATATAATATCTAATATTGTTTTGTGGTTATTATTTTGCTCATTCTTTACCCAAGCCCTCAATTTTGTACTGTCTGTCTTACTTGATGGTGTTGCGAATAGCGATGTTTGTCCTTCTTCTTTGAATGCTTGCTTTGATGATGATGGTGTCCAAGATTTTGCAAAGATACTTGATCGTGATGCAGCTTGTTCTTGTTAGCCGCATTCAGATCTACACACAAACACACACACAAGTTCAGTATTGTGAATTACTCAATCTTTTTCAGAGAATAATCCTTATGTCGTAAGTAAGTAGATAAACTTACAGAATTGGTGGGTGTTGATTAGGGATGGAGAGGTAGAATGCTATAAGCACTTGGGTGTTCCTTTGCTCATCGACATACCATAATTTTGTGTTTGATATTGTGAGAGGGCTGCTGGGTTCTTCTTGTACATGGCCATCTCCTGCAAGAATATTACAGTAATTCGTTCAAAATTGATCATTATTACCATTTCCCATGTAATGCAGGGTATCTATATTTATACCATTTCGTAACGGGCCTTGTCCTGGGTAGCCATAATTTCATACTTGCCCTTCACATCCGGCCCCGATTCAGTCCATAGACGTGCCAACATTTTGGTAATGTCAGCCACCCGACTCCCCGGGTACATTAATTTCACTCGGTTCCTCTCACAACGGCAAAACCTTTATCAAATTGAAAATTCAACATTACATGAATACATACACACACAAAATAATGTACACAAATGGTCAATTATGTATTATATTTACCAAAAGAAGCCACAAAGTGGCCGCTTGGGTGCATTGGGATCCCTTGACCGGAATTTGCCACGACCTTTGCCTGATAAGAAAAATTAAAAAAATTGGTAGTACTTATATAATAATGATACTTGTATATTTAGTTTTTATAAAATCACAACTGTGTGTGTATGTAAAATTCTTACTCGGCACATAATACTTCTTTTCGGATTCATGTCTCTTCTTGTCATTCTCAGCCATGTCAATGAATCTTTGCTTCTCAGCTGCTCCCATTGCCTGTTTACAAATACATAAAATCATAGTATCAAAAATTTACAATTATTAACAATTGCTACTGTCTGAGAAAAGTTAATTGTGTGCTAGTAATATGTTATAATTAATACACTTAAATTGCATATTTCGTGTGTGACTAACCCGCCACCTTTGCGAACATTCTTTTCCAAAGTCAGAGAACACAATTTTCTCTGAAATACACAACAAACACAATAGTTAGCATTTTAGAGCATTTTTAGTACATAATCAAATGTGAACACAAAAAAATGTCATTATTACAAATATTCCTTTTAATTAGTATTTACCTGTGGGGTAATACTTCTTGTGCTCTTCTCGCATTGTCATCGAAAAGAAGATGAACGCTGAAAGTGATAAACACTAATTAAAATCAAATTGATTCCATTCATAATCTTCGTAAATATTCTGTAAAAAATTATTACCATTCCGTTTTCCCCTGGGTTTTGTACTGTTCTGCTCCATGGTGTTGTATCTGACAGGAAAATAAAAATTTTGAACAATTCAATAGTTATGATTTTTAAAAAATAATACCCGATATGCATATAATGCATACATATATGTACACATACACATATACGGTATGTACATATTGTGTCGAATCAAAACAATTCCCTAAAAGAATTTAGTCCTTTGTAATGTCTTTTGATACTTTGTAAAATATTGGGAATAATCTAGAGTGAAAATTTTGACACTGGAATGTACATTAAAATCCAACACAATTAAGAATTTTAAATAAAATGACACAAAGTTTGTTCAATATTAGAAAATTCTGGGAGCGTCCTGGACAGAAGGCATTCCAGGGAAATTGAGCAAAAACACAAAGTTCAGAGGATCCTTCTCACTCTCAAGTTAATTGAGATTGAGTAAATGTCCATTAAACGTGCAATTACTGTCTGCATATTTTAGATTGGAATTTACTAATTTTAAACTCATTAAGGAATTTTAAAATGAGGAGATGACGCTAAGAAGATTGTGAACTTGAGAAGGAGACACAGAGAGGAAGATTATTGGGAAAAAATGGGACAATTAATGACCAATTTGATTACCTTTGAGTGTAAGGAATTTATATGCAAAAATTTTATTGCCTTCAAATTCACTTTGATTTATTTCACAGCCAAAGTGACAAGGGGATCGAACCATCGAGCCTGGGATCCAAGTATGTCTTGAAACTAAGCTGGGGAATATTTGGATTTTTCCAATTTGAACCTTAGTTTTCCCCTTTTGGAAAAACTACAAGGGAAAATTTAGACTTTTCAATAAAATTGTTCTAATTGAAAGGACTTATAAATCAAAATTATGATGACAGTATTTCTTCCTTCATTTTTCAAACACACATACGCACAATACACACATAGACACATCTTTCATGCATTTTCATTTAAATCATAAATGATGATGAATGCTCTTTGCCGGCGTTCTGTCATTTTTCGTTCATCGTTAGTCTAATCACAATTGGGTGACATTTGACGCCAATTCTGTACAAAATCCTTTTTGTAGACAACGCAAATTCAACTTGCACGAAAAACAAGCCTTGTAAGTGTCTATTTAGGAGCGGTGAAAGTACTTTCCTTTTGTTTTTTCTCAAAACTGACGCTTCTCTCTCTCTCTCTCTCTCTCTCTGTACTTTCTCTCCTGTAAATTCAAGACAAATGCTTTAAATGACCTAAGGTCAAAATACTTGTACACTACTCATTTCCCTTGTAAAACTACCCAATACTGATGAGGAATATCCTCCAGAGAAGATATATATAATATCTCGTCATACATGTCAAATTGACATTGTCAATATTGTGTGTGAGTGTGTGCGTCAGAAATGAGTTGAGTGAAAGCCCCACATTTCAATGCAATGTGCCATTTAAAAATTTTGTCAAGCACATTTAGTATTTAATATAGAAAAGAGTTCAATGGCCTTTTGATCATACCCCATTCCACAAAATATCCATTTAATGTCAAACAAATAATTTAAGCTTGCAATTGTGTGTTCCAGTTTCTCTCTCTCTCTCTCTCTAAAACTTTGCATTTTACACTTGCCATTTTTTACCTGGATTCTACAGTACAGTACTTAAAATAATTTAACGCATTTTAGTATGGAAAGTCAGTCACCTACACCCTCAAACTACTTTAAATCCAGTTTTAACTAGTAATAACCAACAACAGTCAAAAAGTTTTTAAGAAAGTACGAGCACACACAAAAACGAAACCTTCATCTTTAACTTCCTCATAATGTCTCTCTCTCCTCCCAATTTTTCTCCCTCCTAAACAACTCTCAATATTTCGCAAAAGAACAAACCCTCTTTAAAAAGGCCCTTTAAAAAATCAAAACTAATGACTTAAATCCTACATCCCTGCATTCTCCATCAACGCCAATTAATTTGCCAATATATTTCTGCCAAAAGTGCATTAACACCCACAACACTTGTCCTCCTCCTCTATTCAATCAGACTACACACACACGTGTGTGCCTGTGTGGATTGTTTAACTGTCTTCACACACACACACATTTGTTTGTTTGTACGACCACTACCGTAGGAAAGAGAGAGAGCGACAAAATACATAGTGAGGACGCGTGTGTGTGTATGTGTGACATGCATGACTCGAATAATTTATTATGTTTTTTTGGCATCATTTTTACACACTCAAGGCCATCTCCATCCACCTCTCCTCCTCCTCTTTTCTCATCACAAAAAATTAAGTTTCCATCTCTCCGGCTCAAACCAGATCAGAGAGGAAGAGAGAGAGAGAGAGAGAAGAGGCTTCTCTCTTTACGTTTCAAAAGAGAGAGACCACAACAGGACAAGTAAATGTCCAGCACTCAACCCCTCAATCCTCCTCCTCCTCCAATTCTTAAAGAGAGTATTAAAGGGAATGTTTTTTTTGTGGACAATTCTCTCAAACAAGAGAGGTACATATGACCATGATATGAGGAGGATACATGGAGTTGGGTAAAAAAGCGCAAATCTAATATTTCCAGATGGCTCTTACTCTTTTTCCCCTTTCGTCTCCATTGCAGACCCCAATTTGGATAAACATTTGTGTGTGTGTGTTTGATAGTCGCTCTCCTTCAAGCTTAAAGCCACTTGGAGCATAAATTATCTTCATACAGACATACAGACGAACCCCTTTTTTTCCTCAACTCTCTCTCTCCCTCTCTGTCTCTGGACTCTACTGCTTTACACTTGTCGTTGTTGCCACACACACAAAAAACGAATGGGTGGAATTGAATGTGTGTGTGCGTGTGTGTGTGTGTGTGTATGGCCTTTTCATTAGATGAGAGCATGATCTACACGAGATTGAATCGTATCGTCCTCCCGTAATCAACTCGAGAGAGAGAACTCTCAGTCTGAAACACTGATTTAATTTTTTTTCTTGGGTGCAAGTATCCATAATCCAGTTTAGAAGAGGAGGAAGAAGAGGAGGAGATTTGCTAATTAAGAAGAAGGAGGAGGAGGAGAAGTGATAATTTGCTAAAAAAATTAAGTGGTGTGATAATTAAAAAATGAAGTCTACTTCCATGAAGGGTCTATGGCTGCTGGGTACAGTGGTAGTCCTCCTCATGAATGGGGTCACTGTGAGGGCACAGAATGATGAGAAGCAGAAGGAAAAGTGTGCAATGAATGACAATGAGTGTCGGGCTCAGGAGATGGAAGACGCTAAATTAAATATTTTGTGAGTTTACAATTTTTAACTAATAAATTTTAGTGCTTTTTAAATAAAAGTGAAGACTGTACACTGCGGAGTTTGGGAATTTTCTTTGGCGTAAATTCTTTTGTAGTCTGATATCCTTGATTATTTTAATATATGGTCTTCACTGGCTCTCCAGTTGTTTGAGAGGGAATGTTCAAATATAGAATCAGTACTGATTTTCTTGTGAAATCAGTTTCACAAATAATTTTGATTTACAAAATTGACATTTTTTTCTGAAATTATTTTTAGTTGAAATCACAATTATGATTTTCAAAATTGTGAATTGATTTTGATAAGAATTTTTTGAAATGCATTTTAATTGGTTGGAATTTATTTTTTTCCGAAAAAATGTAGAACCGTGTCACTCATCTGTTTGGGAGTTTTGATCGGTGGGTCACTCATCGTTCTCCTGTACAAACGTGTCCAGGCTAAACGTCATCCAAGGGCACAACAAGAAGGACCCATCAAACATTATTAAAATAATTGTTTTATTATTTTTTTCTCATTTTGTGTGTTAAAATCAAAAACCTTGACATAAACATGACATATGTGATGTGGTGGAGTGTGTCGTGTGTGTTCTGTTAAAGAGAGAAAGAGAGAGAGAGAATGGAGTGGTGCTGATGATTGGTGTTCAAAAATGAATTAATAATCAAAAACATGATTG
The DNA here is from genome assembly GCA_009870185.1 of Pygmarrhopalites habei. NCBI lineage: Eukaryota > Metazoa > Arthropoda > Collembola > Symphypleona > Arrhopalitidae > Pygmarrhopalites > Pygmarrhopalites habei. Next base: position 13,900 of record WJFB01001941.1, read on the forward strand.
TAGTCAATAGTTAAATAATGTACAGAAATTTATATATTATATGAATATAAATAAAAAGAGAATAAGATTAATTGTAACTGAAAGTCATTTTTAAATGTGTGTGTGTCGAAATCCTTCCCAATCGTTATTTCTCTATCCAAGACAGTCAGAGAGAGAGAGAGAGAATTATTCATTGCACAATTTCTTTTATATTATACCTCGACACAGAATCAAAAGGTTTTGAATGACACGAGTGTCTTATTCTTGGGATTTCTTATACTCCAGCTTCAGTCCTCCCATCCCATCATCACACCCAAATCATTAAATATTTTTATTGACAGTTCTATTTATCCATATGACAATGAACTTTTTTTACGACGTAGTGCACTTCTCTCCTCACAAAAGATTCATATTACACACACACACACACAGGTTCAATTTCTTGCTTTTATCTTCTACTTTGATTTCTTTGAGACCAAGCCTTCCTTTGCCTAATCTCAAGTTCAGAACTCTTTTACAATCAAAGAAGGGAAAAAACTGGATTTGAATTATGCATCCGACCATTTTTATTGAATTTTGACTGCTCCCTGGCTCTGATGCGATGTGAAAAATGGATTTTTGTACTGGAGGAAAATGTTCCCAAAAATCCTGGAGTTGAACTTCCAGTTCACGGAATACAGGAAATGTCATGCTTCATGGATATGACTGGATACTTTTAGATCTGAGATTAGTGATCTTCTGGAAGAGGAGAAAATTAGTCAAATGTTGTATGTTCTATGTTGTAAATGAATGCTAAAGATCAAAAACCAAATTAAAAATGTCCTGACGCTACTTTTGCTTTTGGACTTTTTTGAAAAATGCCCTGGAAATAGGAAAGAGACAAATGAAAAGAGAGAGAAAAGAAAAACAAATTAATTGCACTGATGGAATTAAAGGCCCTACAGTCAAAACAGTCAAAAATCCAATTTGAATTTTATTTTTTATCACAAAAAAAATAATTAAAATTTTAAATAGTTTACACCTTTAATTAAACTGTGATTTTGTTAATTATTTTATTAACGTAGTAAACTAGGTCTTTTTATTTAAAAAACCACAATAATTCCCTGTTGTTGTGCTTTAATTTTCCCGAGTGTCAATGTCTTTTTTCATTTTTCCCTTCCCTTTTATAGCACTAACAATCTCAAATTGTATTGTATTGAATAAATTAGAAAAGTTATTACATTGAAATGGACAAAGAAGCAAAAACTGATTCAAATCCTCCGAAGAAGACTGTGAAACTTGATCCTAATGTCCGCAGAGGAACATTTCTAGGTAAAAAATCATTTACACAGCTCTCAAGCTCTCTCAACAAAAATTATTAGTCTTTTCCAGTACTTTTTCATGAGTGAGTGGAATAAATTCCAGCAGTGACTCGTAAAAATACAGACAAGTCTGAAGTAGTGGACTGGTCTAATTTACCAGCAAATGTGTATGGAAGACCCGTGGAGGAAGTGGACCCTTTTGTGTTCGACGATGTAGGACTTAAATCACTGATTAACTCCATTCACTTTTTCCTCAAAAACTCAAGCAGAAATAATTTTTAAAATATTTTTTTCCAGACATTTTGTATAATATCAAAGAAATATGGGAAGCACTACATTTATCGTTTCTCTGCCTCAAGATCTTTATTTATATTCGGTCCACTCAATCCAATCCGGAAGATTGCTGCTAGGATAATTGCAAATCAACTCTTTGACCTTTTTATCATTATTGTCATCCTTTGCAATTGTATCACTCTCGCTCTCGTCACAAATTATGAAGTTGGGAATAGTGGAAAAATGCAGAAAAATCCAAAATTTGAAAAAAATATGGAGATAATCGAGTACGTTTTTCACAATTTTTCTTAGAATTATTCTACAAAATGAAACAGAACTTATTGAAAATTCTTTCCCCTTTTTCTACCACAGGAATATTTACTTGGGGATTTACAGTATTGAAATGATTTTGAAAATAATTGTAAAAGGATTCATCATTAATAAGTTTTCATATTTGAGGAATCGTTGGAATATTCTTGATTGTGTTGTTGTTCTCTCTGGATTCGTTACAATGATTGTGACAAATTTGGGTCATGACATTAATTTTGACATTGACATCCTCCGGACTTTCCGTGTACTCCGGGCTATAAAAACAATTTCTATTTTACCAGGTCAGTTCGTCTGTCTCTACAATACTCTCTAATAATTTATTTTCCAAAGTTTTCTCTATGAAAAAATAATCAATTTTATTTTATTTTATTTTGAAAGGACTGAGAATGATGATTAACGCACTGCTGAGTTCAGCTACCCAATTAGTGGAGGTCATGGCACTCACTCTATTCTGTTTAATGATTTTCTCTCTCCTTGCCCTTGAGTTGTACAATGGAAAATTGAAACAAAAATGTGTCATCATCAAAAATGGTTCTTGGCATCAACACATTGTCGAGAAGGGGGATCGGAATGATAATGAACTTGCGTCCATTGACCCGAATGACCCGGATGTACACATGCTGTGGTACAAGTGGGTCTCAATTAGATTATAAATTATGTGTGTGTGTGCGCGCGGTTCATGTCATTAATGTCCTTTTTGATTCAGCTGGACTCGGAATGAACAGAACTGGAAGAGACGGGCAGAGGATTATCCAATGGACGAGTTCATGCCTTGTGGGAATAACTCTTACAGCAGGTCAATCTAATTACTAATTAGTAATGTATTAATACATCATGTCCTGTGCACGCACAATAGAATTATTTAGGGTAATAATACAGCGAGACTTGCGAAAAAAATTTGTGTTCGCTTTGAACGAGTCTCACTGTATAAAAAAGTTTTATGGATTTTTGACCTTTAGGAGTTGTGGTAACAAAGGCTATGTCTGTCTGCCGAATCTGGGAGAGAATTTTGATGAAGGCTGGACAAGTTTTGACAATTTTCACAGTTCCATGCTGTCGTAAGAAATGCATTAAACAATTGATTAAAACCAATTTTTTCGAAGGTACTAAAAATGAATGTTTTTTACGAAGGACTTTTCAACTGATCACTTTGGACTTTTGGGAAAGGCTGTACGAACTGGTATTTTTTATAATAACAAAATTTTTTTATAATAACAAAATTTTTTTATTGTGTAACATTTTGTATTGGCATCAAAGGTCACTGTGTGTGTGTGAAATATTCCAGAGTGACGTTAAGGGGTTTTTTTATTTTAAAAAATGAAATAGATTTTGTCCACGACGGAACCAGTCCATGTGTTCTTTTTCCTTATCGTGATATTCCTGGGGTCATTCTGCCTCCTCAATTTAATGTTGGCTGTGGTGGCCATGAGTTATCAAGCTGAAGTTGAGAGGGCTGAAACGGTACACCAGTAATTTAATTTAGTTTTTTAGTGATTTTGAATTGTGAAAAACTTGTTACAAATAAGTTTTGGATTTTATTCCAGAGAAATATCGAGACAAAAAATCAAAAACTGAGTCTCCACCGAACTGCCTCTAATTTCAGTTTTGATGAACCACGGAAATTAAATGTGAACATTATGACAGAATATCGGAAAAGAACTCCTTCTCAAAGGGAAATGTTAGCTCGGACTCTAAGGGTCCCTTCTATAAAGCGTAAGTTTTCATTTTCACTGCTAAAAATGAAGTAGAAAAATTAATTTTAACTGAAGACACAAACCAACAGCTGAGGAGACGACTGAAGGGAAGGAGAAACCGAATTTACAAACTGCTATCATGACTTTGATTGGTCGAAGAACTTCTGTACATCGAAATAAAGTTGCTCCAGAATCTCCTACAGTCCCTGGTACATTTTTTTCAAAAGAATTTCCATATTTAAAAAAGCAAAAGACAAATCCATGAAAATTGTAAACTAATTTTCTATCTTTGGAGAAAGTGGCTGACCCGAATAGTGTCCCAGTTGACGCAACTCAATCACTTGTTGTACCCATTTCGAATGTCACATACGGAACAGACAGAAAAGTAAAAGAATACATGATTTTGAAAATCATGGAAAAAATATTTTAAAATGATTTACTCCTTGTCTTTTAGACTGAAGAAGAACTGCTCAAAAAAGGTGGAGTGGAGGAAATTGAGAGTAAATCCACATTTTGTAAGTGCCCTTCTTAATTAATTGATAAATTCATACTGGATAGTGGGTACACTGTTGCTTACTTTTTAACTTTCTATTTTCAAATGTTAATTAGATGAAGAGCCAGTGGAGAAAAAATATAATTGTTGTAAAAGAGGATGTTTGAAATTTCTAAACTGCGTCAGAAGGGCATTGACTCCAATTGTAGAGCATGGTTCGTTGTACATCATTTTGACACAAAGAATAACTTTTTAGGCTGTACGTGAATGACCTTTAACCTTTTTTTGACAAATAGGTGCTTTTGAAACGGCCATTACAATCAGTATCATAATTAATACAACACTCATGGCGAGTGAACATCATGGCCAACCAAAATGGTTGGACTCTCTCCTCAAAAATGGAAATTATGTAAGTTAATTCCCCTAGAAAAGTAATCATTCTAATTAAATGGTAAATTAATATTGGACACACACACAGTTCTTCACAGGAGTTTTTGTCCTGGAGGCCTTGCTCAAAATTTGTGCTCTCCAAGTTGACTACTTTAAGAGTGGTTGGAATATTTTCGATCTTGTGATTGTCCTCATGAGCCTTGCAGACTCTGTCCAAGAATCTTATGACATTGGAATTAGTGTCATTCGGGCACTTCGACTAGTAAGCTACTAATTATACTTTCACCTGTGAAACAAATTTTTAAAAGTTTCTCAAAAATTTAGCTAATGATTGGATGTATAGTTGAGAGTATTCAAGTTGGCTCAGAGTTGGTTGACAATGAAAGTCCTCCTGAATATCATCATGTCAACTTTTGGTGACCTGGTCAACCTAATTGTAGTCCTTTTGATCGTTCTGTACATTTTTGCTGTACTTGGACTCCAGTATTTGGGAGAGTATTACACTAGAGCAGCATTCAAAGCTGAAGAGGATGATCGGCAGTTTCCAAGGTCTAAATTCAATTAAATCTATCGATTTTTATTATCAAAATCTTTTGACTTCTCTATATGGAATTTTCTCTGTGAAAGTAAAAACTATTAAAATAACTTTTAGGTGGAATTTTCAAGACTTTTGGTATGCCTTCATGCTAGTCTTCCGAGTAATTTGTGGAGAATGGATTGAACCACTCTGGGATTGTCTCAAAGCCATGAAGACTGTGAATAGTGAGGTAAAATTGTGTAATTAACTCTAGAGCTCCAGGAGAAAGTAGTGGAGAAAGTGGGAGAAATAGAATCACAAAAAAATCATTGAAATCACAGAAAAAATTCCTTCCTCCCGGAACATATGGAGCTCTGAATTGGATTTCGAAATATTTAAACCACTTGCTAATTGATCTTTCACTCTATTTCCAGTACAAATGTTTCGTCATTTTCCTCCCGATTTTGGTCGTCGGAAACTTCATTGTTCTCAACCTATTCCTTGCTCTCCTCCTCAACAGTTTCGGAGCAGAAGAGTTGAAAGCCCGTCAACAGGTGACCCCTAAAACTAACACACACCTACACAATGGTCCTCTTACCTTTGACACTGATTAATACTAACTTTCTTCTTTTTGATTTTGTAGAAAGAACTGGAAATAATAGGAAAATCAGACGAATTGAAAAAACTGGTAAATCTCCTGATAGTCCGAGGAGGAGAAAACAAAGGGAAAAGTGGAATGTCCAGTGGAGAAACCAGTTCCCTATCAACTATGTCTGCTAATGCTGAAGACGGAGGAGGTGGAGGAACAGTTGCAGTGGCAGGAGGAGACTCCGGTGAAAAGATCCGAGAAAGGAGAAGAAAAAAGAAATTGAAACCCTTGGCTCAATTCCGTCGTCTTGCAAAAAAACAAATAAATCTGAATCGTCATGAAGTAGCTGTCAAAATGATTGAAAAAACTTTAGCAAAACAAAAACAAGCACCAACTGTTAAAAATATTGCACCCAAAAAAGTCTATTCGAAATCATCCAGACACAGTTCAGTTGGAATTGGGGCTACTGACGTGAGTACTCACACATTTTCCTTTCTCTAAAATCCAATTAACAAAAAAAATAATTAATTTTTTTAATTATACAGTCAACCAGTATGACAATCAATTTTGAGAAGGGACCAAATGACTGCTTTCCCAAGAAAATCTCATCCCTCAATTGTGCTTGTCTCAATTGTTGTAAAAGGGTCAATTGGACAGGATGGTACACAGCTAGGGAAAAAGTGAATCGGATTGTCTCTCATCCAATTTTTGAATGGTTTATCCTAGCCCTCATCTTTTGTTCCAGTATTACTCTTTGTCTAGATGATATTTATCTAGAGTTTAATCCACAACTGGAACAAATTCTTTTTTACCTCAACATGTGTTTTACAATTTTATTTGTCATCGAAATGCTCCTCAAATGGTTTGCTCATGGACTGTGGACTTACTTCACGACTTTTTGGACTATTCTCGATTTCTTTATAGTCACGGTGAGGATTTAACGTTCATCTTCCTTTATAAATATACATTTTGAACATTATGTTTTAAAAATAAAATGTTTACTTACATTTCAGATCAGTTTGATCCTCCTCAGTTTCGACATTCAGGGAAGACAGGCTGGAGGAGGAGAAAGTTCTAGAGCTAAAAAATTTGCTGCACTCAAAGCCCTTCGGACCCTCCGTGCTCTTCGACCTCTTCGGTTGATCTCGAGATGGCAAGGGATGAAAGTAAATTCATATAAAAATACAGATATAATTATGAACACAAGAAATACATTATGTACATTGACATTAATTGAATTATGTGTGTGTTATTTAGATTGTGATTAACGCTCTGATGTACGCGATCCCCTCAATTTTCAACGTCCTCCTCGTCTGTCTCCTCTTTTGGCTCATCTTTTCTATAATGGGAGTTCAATTTTTTAAAGGGAAATTCTACAAGTGTGTTGACAATAAGAAGGGAGACATTCTTTCCCATCATGTAAATCTCTCTCTCCTCATTAAATTATTAGATTTCTATATATACAGTCTTTGTTTTGTTATTTTAAAAAATGATATTTGTTTTCAAGATTGTGAGCACGAAGGAAGAATGTTGTAACAATACAAATAAATGGTCATGGATTAATCAACAACCCAATTTTGACAGTGTCTTCCAAGGTTACTTGACTCTCTTCCAAGTGGCAACCTTTGAGGTGAATAAATTTTAATGTAAATTCATGTTAATTTTCCATATTTTTTTGTGTAGAAAATGGCTAATTTTAAAATAATTTTTTAAGGGATGGATGGAGGCGATGAGAGCTTCTGTAGATTCGACTGAAGTGGATCATCAGCCAAAAAGAGACGCTTCGAGGGTTTACTACCTTTACTATGTCGTCTTTATAGTTTTCGGAGCCTTCTTCACTCTAAACTTGTTCATTGGGGTCATCATCGACAATTTCAATCGACTCAAAAAACAGGTTTACAATTTCATTCCAGTTTTTAAAAAACTTTTAAGAATTTTTTAAAAAATTAAATTGAATAATTGTGTGTGTGTATTTAGTACGAGGGGAATTTGATAGAAGCACTGCTGACCCCAAGTCAAAGAAATTATTACAAATTGATGAAACGACTAGGGAAAAAGAAGCCAAGAAAAGTCATTAAAAGGCCATCAACTCCGATTCTCTCCATATTCTACGATGTGTCCATGTCCAGAAAGTACTTTTCAATAACCCTATTTTCCTACTCTTCTAATATGTAATTAGTAATTATTTGACTAATTTTTTTAAAAAATGTTTTACTAGATTTGAAATAGCAGTCTTTTGTGTAAGTAAAAATCTCATAATTCAATTTATGGTTATCCGGGAGGATTCCTGATGACTTTGTTGTTCATAATATTAATGTGTGTTATTGCATTTAATTGCTTTCAGATGATTTTCCTCAACCTCTTGGTAATGGGTTTTGAACAGCACAACCTAAGGGCACTGTATGTCCACATTCTGTCCGCTTTTAATTCGTTTTTCATCACCATCTATGCCCTTGGTAAATTAAAAATTACAACTGACTTTACAAATTGAGAAAAAGAAATTATTTTGTATTCTCGTACACAGAGGCTGTTGTCAAAATAATTGGACTTCGTCAGTACTACTTCACTGTCCCCTGGAATATATTTGACCTACTTATTATCATTACATCTTGTGTTGACTTATTTGTTGGAGAACACAGTATTTTTCAATTTCAAAAACTTCGAATCATCCGTATATTTCGTATTGGACGAGTTTTACGGCTCATCAAGGTAAATAACATTTCAAACATAAATTATGTTACATAGTATAGAGTCTGTCACGAAGTGTACCGAAATAAAATTGTTTGACAATTATTATAAAAGTTGATATAATTATTTTTGCAGGCTGCAAAAAATATACGCAAATTACTTTTTGCACTGATTGTGTCCGTACCTGCTCTCTTCAACATTGGAGCTCTCCTTGCCCTCATCACTTTTATCTACGCCATTCTGGGAATGGCATTATTTGGAAGGATTGCGAAGGACAATGCAATCGATGAAATGTTCAATTTTGAAACATTCCTACGGAGTTGTTTATTTCTCCTGAGGTTCAAAAAATTTTACAAAAATAATTTTTCCTTAAAAAAGTACATAGTTTAAAATAGATTATGTAAATTATGATTTTTTATATTCAGGATAATGACGGCAGCTGGCTGGAACGACGTCCTCTCAGCCATGCTCCCCGAAATCCCGGTATGTGGGACATTTCGGAAAATCAAATGTGGACTGGAGGGAGAACCAGAGTGTGCAAATGTTGGTTTGGCTGTGGCTTACATGGTCTCTTACCTAATCATTAGTTACCTCATCGTCATCAATATGTACATTGCAATCATACTGGAAAATTTTGTGGAGGCTAGTCGAGAAGAAGAAGTAGGGATTATGGAGGATGACCTCGACTCGTTTTACGTAAGGTGGTCAAGGTGAGAAACCATGACGAATTTTGTCTTTTGTCTAAACTTCTTCCATTTATAATTAAACTTCTTTTTTCTCTTAGGTATGACCCACTGGCTAGTCAATTTATTAGTTTTGACCAACTCTCTGACTTCATGGATAGCCTGGACCCTCCACTGGGTGTGAAGAAACCTAATATCCTCGCTATTGTAGCATTCAATTTACCCATTTATCGGGGGAATAAAATCCACTGTGTGGACATTCTTCACCGTCTCGTGAAACGGGCACTTGGGTCTGTCGAGGATAGTCCAGAGTTTTTCACGGTGAGGTTGTGTGTGTGTGTTTTTTTCAAAATATGTAAGATCAATTTTTAAAAAATATAATTTTTGTCTATGTAGCTTCAAGACCAAATAGAACACAAATTCCGGAAACAATTTCCAAATCGTAAGATCCTAGACGTCATCTCGACAACGATGGAGTGGAAAAAACAACACCATGCTGCAATAGTCATTCAAAGAGCCTGGAGAGCCTACTGTGCCCGGAAATACCCTGCACTGGAGAGGATGAAGAAGGGTGTAAGAGGGAGTGGAAGTGGAACAACTAGTTTAAATTCTAGACAAAAAGATCATCATGGAATGTTGAGAAAGATGGGGAATCTTTTAATTGTCGGTCATTATCATCATGACCGACACAAGAGGAGAGATGCTCTCAAGGGAGATGATCTGGCCCAGGTCAAGGCTGCTGAGGCTGCTATTAAGAAAAATTCAAGTTATAGAAGTAGATTCTGATGCTTTGTAAACTATTTTTGGAGTATGGAATATGCAAAATATTTAAGTAGTTAGGTAAATATATTATTATGTGATATACGTGTTTGTGTGTAACACAAAAAAAATGTGATAGAGCAGTATGTGTGGAATATTTTGAGTGTGTGTATTTATAATGTTTTGTTTGTTGACGTTTAATTTTTTGAATTAAAAATAAATTAAATTGTTTGATCGTTGATAATTTTTTTCTTCGTACATTGTGTTCTTTTGTTACCCCATACACAGTTTATTACAATGATCTTGGAAATGTACAAAATACTATTTTAGCCTAATGAACCAATTAATGAATAATTTAGTGAGTAAATTCATGAGCAAAGAGCATCCCAGTTTTCGGTTAGAGTGTACATAACGGGGTCAGAGCAAGAGTCAACATTGTTGACTCAACGTATTTTCCCTAGGTTGACTCAAATTGTTGACTCTAAATGTTGACTCAAGCAACTTCGAA
>WJFB01001942.1:0-24095 GCA_009870185.1 Pygmarrhopalites habei
CATGTCAAAGAGTTCTCGATAACATAACTAACCAGAGAGATAACATGATGAGAACGAAAAATAGACGAGCGAGAAAGATGATGCCAGAAAATAATGTTTAAATATTTTCTCTGCCGACAAGGAGATAGAGAGCACGCGGCGAAAAAATTCAAAATATTGACCTGCGGAGGTCAAAACGGTGTTATCTGATGGATATTTTGTGTTTTTCTGAATCACCGAGTCCGATTCTATAAGGCTAGGGTCAAATGGTTCAATTGTTCAGGGGTGAATAATTTCCAACACAACTATATACGTCTTGTATAATAAATTAGGCTGGCACAAAGGAAAACTGCCATGTCAAATACGAGGTCAAATAATCAAGCAAATACTTTTTGAGCGAGTGTCAAGTAGAAACAACTATAGATGACGAAGAGAGAGTCAATTACAATCAGTGTAGAGTATTTTCCACACAAAATTTAACTTTATTTCACGACACTTTACGAGCCTCTGTATTCAAAATCACCGTCTCAGCTGGTTCAATTTTAAATGATTTGGTGGCAAACTGTCAGCAACTGATTGTGACTGTGTCTTTAGTGCTAACTGTGATTAATTTTTCTATGAAACCCATATAAATTATTATACTTTTCTCTTAACTATTTAATTACAACATGAATCCATTACAGGTTCTGGATGCTGCAACGCCACAAGCGCTGCTGATGTGGTCCTGTTGAATGAAGTTAAAGAACAACTCACACAGGTAAATTTCCATCACACTAGTAATGTTTCTTATATTTATTTTCCACTAACATAAACACTGACTCATCAGATGATTCATGCCATGATAATCACTAATAAGTTATGATAACAAACAATTCATGTGTATACCCGAAAGAATTTTGATTTTTCATTAGTTTATGTGTGACACAATTTTTTAATATGAGGAACCACAGAATTTTTGAGTCATTTTCATGTCAACGGTAGTTATATTTTGACATTGAAATCCTCTGTAACTGTAATGCCAAATATTTATTATTGCTAGTTGTACAGCTGATTTTGTCGTACACACACAGACAACTGTTTCGTTTGTAATTTATTCATTCATCCACCAACTACCACCACTGCTTACAATACTTCAACAAGTGTTTACTATGTGTGCGATCCTAAAGTCTTGTCTGCTCGTCAGACTGCAGACCGCCTGNGTCTTGCCTGCTCGTCAGACTGCAGACCGCCTGGGCATTTGGAGCGCTGTGATTGGTCCAATTGGCCAGACGGTCTGTAGTCTGACGAGTAGGCAAGACTTTAGGATCGCACCCTATGTCTGTTTCATCTCTCCAGAATGTTTACTTTTTTATGCCTAACATGTGTATCTGCGGTGGTTCGTTGAGGTTTTCCCGTATTTAATTTGAATCGCAAACTGTGCAGGAATATTCGGTTAAAAATTTAAATAATAATTTTCAACAATTTGTCTTACAGACTTGTCATGAGCTCAATGTAAAACTATCACAAATGACTGACGAGAAATCTGCTTTAGTCTCTGAAAATGAGAAATTGTCGTCACAATTAGCTGCCCATTTGGCTGACCCCGAGTCCATTCACATGTCATTAAAAATCCAGGAAGATGCTAAAAGGGAGATTGAACAGCTACGTGAAGAGAAATACAAACTGGAAGAAGCTTTGGACGATCACAAATTAAAGTTACAAGTAAGTGATCCCTTGACTTCTTTTTTTTGATGAACTTTCCAGTATAGTCTTAATAAAAATATTGACATTTGTTTGCGCATAGGTGTTGGAAAAACAAATGAGTGAAGCTCATACAAAAATCGTGTCCGTCTCTGCAGCAGGTAAAAAATTACTTTAAGAAATCTTGGAAAAGGATTAACTGCAAAATGTGTATTATTTCTGTAGGTTGTTTTTTTCTACTTGAATAATAAATTTGATCAATGAGAGACACTTATTTCTAATCCATTTTTATTTTGTATTACAGAGGAAGAGATTGTTCGAATGAAGGATGAAATCGACTCTCTGAGAGAAGCAGCGGCCAAGGTTACACAGTATGAGCAGACAATCAATAAATATAAAAAGACACTCGAGGAGATGACTGATTTAAAATTGAGCATGAAGCAATTAGAGGAAAAAAATGTGGAACTTGATAAGGTACGTGATGATGATCATTTCTCAATCTTTGATTTGTTATTGGCTTTAGTTCGTGGAATGCTGTACAGTTTTACTTTGACTTTACGTACATGACTTTCTTGCTAAGCATTTTCAAATATACACACACAATATTTTCAATACGTTTCTTATTTACTAGCTCTATATTTAGTTGTTTTACAAAAATACTATAAAATAGTGATATGTAGCAGTCATTATGGAATGATATGGGCATAAACCATTTTCCTTGTCATCTCAGAAACTCTAAGAGTTTAACTCTTGTGTATGTTAGGGATGCGAAGGCAATTGTCAGTAAGGAGAATGACACCTATTCACTATTCATGCCTTGCAGCACGTTGCCAAATAGTACTAATTAGCTGTGTAGAAATAAATATTTTAGCGGCCGTGGTAAATTAGTTTGCTGTTAAGAGTCGTATTGTAGTATTGAGCATTGTTCTAAGAGTATTGCTCTTTTTGGTTAGCCACTTGGATAATTATGTATCATCACTGGTTGTGCGTCTATATAATTTGATCGTCACTATTTCTTGTAGAAAAACTTTAGCATGGAAGACGACTTGAAAAAAGTGACACAGTGGAAGACCCAATTGGATGCTGTAAAGAAAGAACTAGCTGAAACTCAACAAAGACTGTCTCAAGAAACACAGAGAGGTACAGATAATATTATCTTAAAAACTTATTTACTAGTATACATTAATATAATGAACGTCAGCATGTTTACCATCGTGGTGTCACTATTTACATTGTAAACATTTGTCCTGTATTTCACAATTAGTTTGTGTATTACCACCATGTTCATTTATAATATTTTCTTGTGAAAATTAACTCTTGTTAATACATTTCATAGCCTTGAAAGCTGAATTCGATTTTCGGCTGTATCGTGACAAGTTTGAGAGTGCAAAAGGAGCATCTGAACGACTGAAAGATGAAAAGGATCGAATTGCTGAGATGTTGGAAGAAATTCGACTACAAACTAGAGGTGCCGGTGACCTCACAAATATGCCGTCTGGATCATCCGTTGATTCAATTGAATTGCTTCCTCCCGTCATTCGTCAAAAACTTTTACGTCTAGAGGTTGGTTGACAATGATCTTGAGATTTAATCTTTTATTTAGTCTTATTTGGTTTTCCGGTTGACATTGTTGCCATCCCACACAATATCACGTGAAGTTTTGCTAAATCGAAAAAAAAATCTTTCATTTATAGTTGGAGAATCAGAAATTAAAAGAAGATTTAAAAGCGGCTGTTGACGCAAATCCATCTGATGAAGGAGCTCGAGTTCTTGTAAGTTTCGTTTAATTTGGAATGTGGATTGTTCAAAATTAACTTCTATCTACAAGTTTTTGTATTTGCCCTTTACTAGGTGGAACAGTTACGAAAACATGAAGCAGAGTTAGAAGAAAACTTTTTAAAGAAAGGCCAGCAAATGCTGGATATGCAGAGTTCTTATGAAGATAAAATACGCCGTCTACAAGCCCAAAATTCTGCCAAAGATGAAGAGCTCAAAAAGAAGGAGATTCAATACAGTAAAAATAGATACTTTTAAACATAATGATTTAAATTTGTGAATCATTTTGTAATACATTTTAGACAACTTAATTTATGGAAATTTTCCAATTGTTTTTTTTTTCAATTCAGATAAATGTATGGAAAAGGCCAAGAGTGTGATAGTGACGTTGGAGCCCACAGCTGCGGCTGGTATGGATGCGAGTAAATCCTCTGATGTCGAACTTGAAAAGGCCAGAGCAGTGAGGGAAATGGAAGAAAAACTCCTTGCTTCGGCCTTTTACAACTACGGCCTGACATGTCATCGAAACGCAGTAGAAGCTAGAAATGAGGTAAAAATGAAATTGTGAACACTCCAAGTTTTGCCTTTTCATATTCAAAATTATGTGTTTGAGAAACTTGTCACATGCTCCAAACTAATCACTATTTAATAACTTTTTTCGTTTGTTTACCTATTACTACCTGCCTCTTCGAAAATGCAATGTGGATCACGTTACTTTCTTTTATATCCGGACCAGACATTCAGGTTAGTCATCGTCTATATTTTGTGAAAATGTTCACTTTAATATTTTTTTAACAAAAATGTTATTCTTTATAATTTCCCTTTTTTCATACAGAAATACTACATTGCTTCAGCGTCATCGTATGGGGGTCTCCAATCGACGGAAAAGTGAAATATAAAAATGTCCATTACAATGTATATCTTGAGAATATGTAGTTAGTATACCAAAGGAAGCCCAAGGACTGACGTTACAGCAGATGAAGGACTGTGGTCTTGAAAATTTTCCAAAGAGTCGTACACGTACGTTCACATGATAGTGGACACAGAGCTGGACGGGAAGCCGCCTTAATAGTATTTTTTATCATGCTTCAAAGCTGGGCTTGCAGTTATATATACAAAAATATATTATTATTATTTTACGTAACATTTGCTACTAGCACGTGAACAAATGTCGTTCAACACAAAAAGAGTTGAACTTTTGTAGCAGAGAATATAAACGCGCAGCGCTTTTTCACGGAAAACCCTACTACTTGTCAATTCCTTCCACCCTCAAGTCAAATATATGAACTTGTTACATACGCGAATAAGTACCGTATGACAACCCTATTCGCAGAGACTATTCCGCCCATTGTCCATCATAAAGTCAAATTTAAAGCGGAAGTTAAGCTAATTTTGTTTTTAGGGTTTCTTCCGAGGCTGTTGGATTTTATTTGCAAAGAATCAGAGCTATGCAAATCAAAGTTTAAGAATTTTAATTTAAGAAAAACTCATTCGTCAACAAATACAATTTAGACGTACGCAAGTTTAGTTTAGTCTAAATTTTTTAAACGTATTTTGCGGTGCAATTTATTTGGACATTTAATTAGTTCCAATATTATACTTTTAGAGAACAGGTAGAATAGCCGAAGAAACTATATTAAATTTGAATATTCTTGAGTATATCTTGATGAAGATATACTAGCTCGCTAGCACATGACAGGAACTACAGCAGTTAATCATATAGTTACCATATTAATTTTAATATAGTACATTTAGCCACACAATACATTGTACCTAATTTTTTCCCATGCTCTTTGTACCTTGAACATGACTTGAGGTTTTAGCATTTATTAGTTAAATTGTTTTTAATAATTATTATGTTCGATTTTCAAAAGTTTCGTTTAAATCCTACTATAAGATTAAATGTTAAAGAGGTCCAATATTCAAGTAAATCCCATTCCATTTCTGTTGTTCAAGAGTTATACAGTATAACAATATGAAAATCTCAATGCTCAGTGTATCATATTCATTATTTTAGGTTTGAAGAGAGTAATCGCTAAATTTACTCATCGCAGTGCGTTTTAATTTTTTTTCTAGATACAACACGTTATTATGTAATATTAATGATTAAAGGTGGATTAACTGTATACTAAACATTATGTTTGAGTCAAGCACTTTGACGAAAAGGAGCAAAGAACATTTAATGTATACTATTCTGAATCATTTGTTTAACTTGAAATTTAAGTGGTGCAGTAATGTTTGAAATTATGCTTTTCACTTTTTTGTGGTTAAGTGAAGAACATATCACAAAATACGTATTGTTTCTGTCAAATTGCCCTACAAATTTGAAGATAATTATTTATGCAGCCGTAACACACAAATAACGCGTTAATGACAACAATTTTTTAATAAACCGCAATCTCAACAGTAAGCAATTTTTTGTGTGGACTTTGTTGTTGAATCATTTGTATGATACAAATTGTATCTCATCCTTTGGCAATGAAATATGAGTAAGCTATACTAAAATGGAATACATCGTGTGTAAGAATTTCTGCTTTCCAACTCTCAATTTTAGTCTTTTCTAAATTTCCTAATTGTATTTATTTGAACAGGAAGCCTCAATCTCAATAATGGAAATTGGAACAAATTACTTGAATAGGATACGCCACCAATTTAGGAATTTTAAAAACCAAACTATATTTTTTTACTATTCATATTTTCATATAGATTTACCTGCAGTACTATGAATGGGAGAGAAATTTGGAATGTAAATGGTACGTGGTAAAATATGTTGATTTTGCATTGTTACCCTCATTGTTGTTTTAACAATACAATTTCAATATGCCTTTGTCGATTCGAAAAGGTATGTTGATATGAGACTATTACAAGACTTTCCCATTGCCATTTACCCTCTAGATACTTACGTACCGTTCATTTGCAATGAAAAGTAAGGAAAATCTTGGAATTGACTGTAAAAAATGTACACATTCCATTCTCTAATCTAAAATCTACCTTTTTTATTTCAATTTAATTGCGAAGTACGATGGGACGACAGACAGACAACTTCATATTTATAATGAGAATGAGTGGTACAATTATTAGCATTATTACGGTTACAATAGGGGTGAACGTGATTCTTTATTAGAAATGGAAACTAACCTTTGTGACCCTGGTCTTCTTCTTTTTCTAATATCATCCATGAAATGGCAATTAGGATGAAGTCTCTTATATATAACTATACTATTTTATTGTTTTGATCATTTCCTGGATCTCAATTTTTGACCTATTATGCTATACGTATAAGGTCTACAAGTTCACAGTTCGTGCAGAAGTTCCCCAGTTTGTTGTGTGCATGATTATTGTCATTGCAGCAGTGCTCTTTGAAGTCTCAAAGATCTTCTGTGATATGATCAATGATGAAGCAACACTTTAACAACTGTCTAATCCATCTTCAAAAGTAGAATCACTACATTAAATATGGACATTCACTGGAAGTCAATGTCATGGCACAAATTGCAAGTCAATGAAGAGTGAATATAAAACTTAGCAAATGGCGGTAATGTAATCACTGTTGTGTAGCATGATCCCTTTTTATTTCGTCATTATAGCCTTAAATTATTTAATTAACTCATCTTCGTGGACACTGACAGGAAATGACAGGAAATATTAGACCACAGCACTACCGAGGTCACACCGTGTCTTTAATTTTTGAATGGATGCATTAAATTTTTTTTGTCAAATTATTTTAAGTGTCCAACGTTTAGTTTCTACTTTATTTCAATTAATATTCTATTATAGAGCTACCTGTATTGTACCTACAGTTGAGATTTATTGTAGACTGGTAATTAGACGGATGCAATTATTAATTCGTGATCACAGAGCTTTTTCGTCTGTATAGAGTGTATCTACACACACACACACACACAAAGTGAGCAGTATAACTGCATATGAAGTAATAATTGTTTTCAAGCTGAAGGCAAAAAAAATAATGATTATATTTAATAACTTTATTAGTTATACTTTGAAAATGTAAATTAGTTAGTCGTCAGCCAGTTCAACGTACATACATTAGGTAGGTACATTACATTACATGTACAAGAAAGCAGTAAGGCTTCACGATTATTATTATTTAGTGGATTTTTGCAGGAGATCACATAATGGGCAGTCAAGCATGAGGATCCCAAGTATTATTTAGAGAGGGGGAGAAAACCTGAGGAGGAATAAACATTATAGTCATTAATCGTACGAAATTAAAAATTACAACAAATGCATTACCATGATCGAGGAGTAAGAACAAGTACTAGCAGATTTGTTCGACTCTTTCATTCAAAGTCTAAAATCCTCATGCAAACCCAAGTAAATGATAAGGTTTATTCGTCTTACTCATTGTAAGACGAATAAAAATCTGCACAATAAATCCTTGTCTTGTACACATCATTATAATAAAGGGATCTTGAACATCACATTTCATGTGAGATACTAACATACAAGGGTTGCTTGTGTGTGTCTGCACTGTTACAATAATTTAATAGCTGGAAGCAAGTGAATGAAAAGAATTTTGGACTACCAGGAAAAATTCTGACAGTTGACATTCAATGCCAGGAAACAAAATCTTTTAGAAATCAATTGACATGGATCTGAGAAACGGGGAGAAAGTGAGTAAATTTATCTCAAACTTCTTGCCCTTACACACATTTACAAAGGAGGTGTACACAGCCTTTTGGATACTGTACTGACTCTCATATCTCTTCATGTAGATCAGTTCTTGGCAAATTAGAAGTGTGTCCCATGTGGGAACACTTAAACCATCATCTCTCTCCACGACAAAGATTCGGCATGCGGCACAAAACATGACATGGAAAAATCTCATTTTCCCTCTTCTCATGTACCCACATAAATACCTCCACTTCTTGTCCTGAATGAATTACACTCTCAGGACAAGTGCAGTTGTGGCTACTTAAGTTTAGTACGATTCCTGGATGGTAAAATGAGTCACTCTCAACCCCCACGACCTGATCAAGATTGACAGGAAGATTGTGGCAAGAGACTCTAAGACTCCAGATTCCTGTCTCAATGGAATGGGCCTCTCTCTACTTGTCTCTCTCTGTCTCACAACAACAATCCATAAATTCATGTGGGCATGAAAGTGCCTCACCACCAACGAAACTTTTTCTCTCCCCTCCTTTCTCCCAGGAAAAATCCTGAGAATTGTGCATCTCATCTTTCTTCCTTCACAGGCAGTAGAATAGGAGTCGTTTACACAAGAAAGAAAACACGGTCATTTGAATGTAACTAAATTGAGGAATACACAAATCAGTATCTAAGAGTTTTCTTAAGACTCATCCCAACTGACATTTGACCCAGAGAAGAGGATGGTACTTTGTCCTCAACTCCTCCCTCCCATTGACATTACAATTACAATTATAGGTTCTTGGAGAAAGGATGCCCATGCGAAAAAGTGAATCGTGTATTTTTGTATGATTGTCTACTCAATAAATTGGTATGCTGTGTACACTCAGTCTGTGTCTCGGTATGTAAATAATACTGAACTTGACATTGAGGGAGAGAGTAAGTAATGAATGTGGAACACTCATTAGAGGACGACGAAGGAGTAGAACTAAAGTCCCTCTGTACTAAATCCCATCCGGTCCATAAGTCTGGACAACGTTTTATTTTTTTTCTCAGAATCTACTCGATGAATTTCAATTCTGTTTTCAGTTCTAGAAAGCCTACATTCTGACGATTATTTTCTGTAATGATTGTACATTTTGATAAAGTTGGTCAAAAATAACGAGGGTAGTTCTGCCGGGTAAAAAAAGTGAGTTTTTACGGAGGCTGAAAAAACATCCGACTCGCAACAAAAATGTCGTAGTGACGACGTTTTTAAATAAAGCAATGTCAAAGGTCACAATTTACAATGTTAGGTCAAGACCTGGCGAACATTTACATCCAACTCTGAAGGCTGGGAGAGGAACACAAAAGCCACCAGCACCCCAAAACGAAATTGGTCGTGAACGACGAGTCTTCACCAGGACTCCCGTCGTGTCAGTGTCCAGGGAGTTGAAACTTTCGAAACTTATAGTGGATTGTTTTAAGCTCCATAATGTAGGGCTCCATCCCTACGCTATGAAATCTGCTTAAAAGTATAAACGGGCCAGATACAACGGACTGAAAAGGGCCCTTGTCAAATTTTTTAAAAACTGATTCTGTCCCGCGGCCTGAACTTTCTCGTCAAGGATGACGAGACTCGAATTGATTTTGACAAAAGTAAGGGCTCTTGAAGGAAGGTCCATCGTTTCCCTACACCCACGTCAGTGGATGTTAAATGTCGAGTTAAACAAATACAAAAATATCCAGTATCCTTAAATTTTGGCCAAGAAATGGAATTGAGGGACACCTGTCAGATCCATGTATTTATAGAGAGAGTCTGAATGGAAAAATATATATTAATGGGTCTATTTACAAGAGACTGACTTCCTTTGTCGAAAAATATCATGATCTTTCTAAAGGTTTTCTTTGGTCGGACATGGCAGCCTCTCCTGTTGGTGGGGCTCTGGAGGAGAATTAAGTCGAATATGTCACTTTTAACAAAAATGCTGCCACTATCCCCAAGGCTCGTCTAATCGAAGGATTCTGGGTTACTACAGAAAGATCATCTCGTGACCTCTAAAACCTCCAAAGGGTTTGCATGAATTCAAGTGATTACACCGAAATATCCTCATGAATGTATCTAAAAATCCCGTAAAAACCATCATTTCTTATGCCAACAACAACATTAAAAAAATCGGGTACAATATAACCTGATCATTATATTTAAGAGCAGGGTAAATCGTCAGAATGTAGGCTTTCTAGAACTGAAAACAGAATTGAAATTCATCGAGATTCTGAGAAAAAAATGAAACGTTGTCCAGACTTATGGACCGGATGGGATTTACACATAAACATAGAGAAAGGAGCTTCTTGGCTTTTGAATTTATTATCACCTCATTAATGCATAATGTACTACCTAGACACTTATGCACATAAATTCATCAGGCTTCAAGGAAAAGGTCCCGGGGAGAGAGAAGCATAGTTTGAATGCATTATGTATGTTAGTATGTGCACTATCTTTAACTCTTACAACCAGCTCAAATTATATTGGTCCTCCTAGAGTAAAGTGTACTCGTAAGTCCAGTACAGTGGCTTCGTCTCTTTCCATCACGGGAAAATGAAATTGTACCACAAAACTTAATATTACCTACCAGTACACAATAATTGTGATACAACAACAGTGTATATACCATGGGAAAGGAAATGAGATTTTCATTCTCTCCTCCTCCTCCTCTAATATTCAGATACATATTATTATATTGTGCAGTAGCTCCCCATTAATATAACTCATATCCCCACACAACATTTCTGTATGGACTCGGATTTTTTGTATGATTTTGTTGTTGATTATTCAGATAATGCCGAGGTGGATTAATTATTTATTTTCCTTTTGTACAATGTTATTCATTTGTGTTGTGTGCGTTTTGTGTCGTATGTATGATGGACTGGAGCGGACATGGGAAGTTTCCGAGTGGTTTTTTTTACTACCATGATGGATTCTAATGTAAAGCACATACTGGAATGGGAAGGAATTATTTTCATTCAGTACAAAGTACAAATTCCCCTTCCTCCCACGCCATATTTATTGTTCACATATCCGATGATAATTGTAATTAGGATGAAGGGAGATAATAACTCTTGGTAAGACGTAATTCCTCCAGACAAGAGGACAAGAGCCAGTTCTAAATGGCAGAGTTACACGGTTCCATAAACTAACCACCGTAACCAAAACTAAAGGGTTTTCTTCCAGTCCTTGTGCTGAAGGAATTATGTTTTCGTACTAGATGCCCACTCTCCATTTAATAAGTATTTAGTGAGTTGGAGACCAGGATGGGGAAATCAGTTATTTTTGACATGATCTTCCACACTCACATGAATTTCTTATTTATATGACACACACTCAACTTTGTGACGCTGGATATTAGACAAACAAAATACTAGAGCTTTTAATACAAGGTGAATCCTTGTGACTTTTTTTATGTTTTATATTTCACACACTTGATGATGTCACCGAAGGTGTGTGGATATAGGTATGATAATAGGGCCTAGCCCCTTTCCCTTTCTGCCAACATGTGACATCATGCCGAGAAGAGAAAGAGGAAAGATGACTTGTAAGAAGAACAACTTTTGAAAAGACGACAAGAGGACTTGACCAGGAGAGAAGAGTCACCGCACTCCAATATCGTCCATTCATGTGTTGTGTTGGAGGGAGTGGTTTCATCCCTACAGGGAATTAAATACCTACAGGAAGAAATACAGAAGAATCTCTTGAGACAGTCACACACACTCTCACACTCTCTCCAATCCTAAATTCATAATCTCAGCTAATGACCCTGGCGTCATTTTCAAGCCTGAGTCTCAACTTGAAAATTACGTGTGTACTGTGCAGTGTAGACACACACACGTAAGTTTTACACCAGAGCTCCATTGGAGGAAGAATTCCCCGCAGATGCATGCAGATTTTTGTGTTGGCAGAAGAGAGTGCTTAATTTTGTGATTAAAAACCTGCACACACAGTATAACTCATAATGCATGGCCCTTGTACTTGTCTGCACTTCTCCTCAAGGAGGAGGAGGAGTGGTACGAGATTACAAAATGAATGAAATTTTTGACGTTCCATCTCCTCTCACCCCTTCTCAATTCCTCGAACCCTCCTCGTATAAAACACACACGGAATTCTGGACAGGTAAGGAAACATACAATAGGAGTGGCTTTCCCCTCAAATACACACACACACTCTCACCCTGAATCGTGCTACACCATTTAAAATCAAATAATATTTAAAATTCGGATTATTTCTAAGTTGTAGAATCCAAGTGTCGACGACTGAGTCCCTCATTTTCACAAACCTGGTCACGTGGACAGAACGTAGTACAGAAGGTCGGGGGTGACAACTGGTGTACATGTCCAGACTATGCGTGTGTTGGGTTGACTCGGTCCAAAAGAGAGAGTGTTTATGTGTGTGTGGAGGAAAGTCGACGCTGGTGGCATGGAGTTTAAGTGAGAAAGCAGCATGAGTTTTGGAGTATAGAAGAGTATAAAATAAAATAATATTTTTGGAAGGAGAGGATTTCATGATATTATGGAATCTACCCTTCTTCCCTCTCTCCCCTTTTTCCCTCCCTCTAAATTTATATTTACTGTGTGCCCTGTCCCCCATCTCTATACCTCTACCCCTATACATACATCCTTACATATAGTATAGGAAAAAAGCCGAAAAGCCGCCGTGCATGTAAAAACACTTCCTAACCCCCACACGCATATTTTATACCTGCACTCACATGAACTGTATTGTTAAACCTGTGTGTCTTCACTCTACGCACACACACACCATCATCATACCTAAATAACTATGTATCCTCACTCTATGTATGTACATCCAGACGGAAAAGTTGTGCGTGCAATGAAGCCAAAGAATGAAGAAAAAGAAATGAAGCCAAAAGAAGCGAGAGGGAGAAAAAAATGTCTTCCTCTATCCCTCCAAGTCGGATGGACGTTTGAAAATACACATTATTGTGTGTGTGTAACTTTTATAATATTACGCATACATTGCTACACTCGTCCAAAAAGTATGAAGTACACGTCTATATCCCTCAAAATTATATGCCGACTCTACGACTTCTCTCTAGTCATGCTTGGAGAGCACACACACACAGCTATGTATGTAGGCAGGGAGAACATTTTCCTCTCTTTTTGTGTGACTTTGTTGTTGTTGATGTCATAGCCGATGCATTACACATTACATCACAGGAGAATATAGACAAGACTCATGCAGAAGAGTAGAAACAGGGATATAATAATAATAATATTATTGTAAAAGGAAGGGAGAGGAGACTAGAAAAAAAATCTGGTAATAATAATACTTATAGGCATGAGTAGGATTATGCTAAGGGAATATAACGCACGGCGTAAGTACATCCACACAACTTTTTGGAGAGTCGTTTAGAGCGGGTGCTAGAGAGAGAGAGGAAAAACAACAAGAAGAGGAGGGGGGTAGAACTGCAACGAAGGGATTTGTACGTTGGAAAACGTACTTGTGTGTAAAAAGAGTATCTCGAGGCAATGTATTCTGAAAGAGAGAGAGAGAGAATTTTACCCTCATGGATGTGGAAGGGACGACAGAGCAGGTAGTTGAAGAGAGAGAGAGAGAACCATGGTATGCACTCAGGTGAGGCCGGAGATAATCAAGAGCGTTTCACACAGGGAGAGAGGTATGTTATAGGGGTTGTGTCTGTGTAATGCACTCTAATCTCCTTCCATGTTTCAGCTTGGACACATAGAATAGTTCTTTGGCTGAGATGGTGTGCCTCCTCTCTGTCTCCCTGTGTTGTATTCCTATTCGATGAAAATGCTTATGGGAGTGAAATAGAGAGAGAGGTAAAAAATATACCGTTGTGGACTAAAAGCTCTCTTACATTTTATATTGCTACAGGGTTGGGTAGGGGATTTTCAAATGAATTTCATTCGCCTTCCATCCATCCATCGTGTCTGTCAGAGTTTAGATTTGAATATTTCCTCCGTGTGGATTTTTCACTATTAGTCCCTTTCTCACACACAACTACGTCCACATTTAAATATAATCTATTTACACTTTGAATTGAGTGTGTGTGTAGATTGTCCTTTCGCCATGTTTTTGTGGAAATTTTGAAGAGAAATCATTTTATTGATTGGACACGGCACATTTTTCTACAACTACTAAACTTGTATCCAGACACCCAAAGTAGAACCGGAATGAGAGAAGACAGTGACTATTTGGAGGGATGAGCAGAGGATACGACGACATAAAAAGATAACATTTGAAATATACAAGTGAAACAGACACCGGAGAACTGGAGTGCAAGTCAGTCATTTACATCGTCTTGCAATTTGAACCAGATATCACACACACAAACACACATTCTGCTCTCTGTTTGTGTATCTCGTGGATGTGTGGGTGATGATGTATCTTTGAGTGTTTTGTTACGTGACAATAGCCAGGGGAGTGAAAAATTTTTGTGGAAGAGAGGGAGAGAAGAGAAGAGCGGGAATTGGGTGTAAGTTTTACACACAATATATGATGGCCTAATCCATGTGTACACTTGAATGCAAAAATAACGAAACAATTTTTGGTACCCACTCCACTTGACAGATATGAGAACCAAGTTGAACATGGTTCACATGTACACGTCTTCCTTCCCCGGCCAGAATCTTTGTGACAGTTGGAGCTGAAAACTAAAGTGCAAAGTTATCAACTGACAAAAATTGTTTGGGATGTGAATGAAGGAAGAGGAAATACAACAACATAAAATATGATGAGTGAGAAGGGAGGAGCCATTACAAACATTTGCGATGAAAACTGCAAGAAATCCATAATATCGAATCTATAAAATAAATGTTCAAGTCAATGTGTATAGATACACACAACACGAAGACAGAGGCACACATGGTGGGTGTGTACGGAATGTGGTGGCCACCGGGATTTTTATGTGCAATTTTATTCTTGTGAGGAGGAAATCTTTTTTCCATATCAAGTATCCCATTATTTATATCTAAACTGGAATCTGCCGTATTTAATTCAGTCTATATAATAAAAATATTATATCACATCCCCTCTCTCAAGAACACACACAGAGGAAGTAAAAAGAGGAATTTCCCCCCTCAGTTAGAACTAGAGTGAAGAGAAGAGAAGATAGATTATAGGATTTTTTGACAAGAAATCGAAAGCCAGGAGTTTCATGCTCTACTCTGGGAAAAAGTAGAAAAGACGTGGATAAAAGGTGTGTGACTGTGTGTCTGTGATACATACACACACACACAGGGGTAAAAGTAACTGAATGATAAGGACAGCTGACAAGGAGGAGACACGAGAAGAGGAGGAAGACGGAGGAAATATATATGGTGTAAAGAAGATTCCCACCAACTTGGTAACATTGAATGAGAGAGAGAGGAAAAAAAGTTTTTGCAAAAGAAATTTAATCCACTAAGTCCTATCGACCACGTCCAACTCTCTCACTTCAGCCCCTGTCCATCCTCCCTAACGAAAGTCAAATAATAGTAATAACAATATTACTTTTCTCACTGGACATGATCGGATTTGTGTTGATTTCACTCCCTCCCAGCCACACTCTCCCTCTGAAATCCTGAGCCAAGAAAAAGAAGACGTCAAGGAAAAAGTAGAAGAGAAGAATAGGGGAGAAGAGGGACAGGAAAGAAGAAGAGGAGGCAACAGGTTCTTCTCTCCATCTCTCTACTAATATCGTCTAGGAACTTAATAGTTTGAAATATTCCTCTGGTGATCCTAAAGGTCGGGGTTTCTTTTCCCACATCCGTTTTCCCACTCTGTGAAAAAACAGGGGAGAATAAGTAGTGGTCGTAGTGTGTGTGTGTGTGGATTAGTGAATATTCTGCCGTGTGTGTATCTACACACTCACTCGAACGCACAGCAAATCCACGAGGAGGACGAGAAACAAGCCCCAAAGGAGCTGTCGCTGAATCGTAGTGGCAAGGCATTGGTGGATAATTCATGGGAAGGGGGTTGTATATTGTACATTTCAGTACAGGGGAGAATAAACTACCCGGGTAGGGCAATAATAATACGCACCGTTATAATTTGAATTCCCTACATTTGATTGTGTGTGTGTGCGTGTACACCATCCTATCAACCGTCGTCGTTTTCATCGTCCCCGTCTCGTCCTCGTCGGAACAGAGCAGAGAAGAGAAGGAAGAAGGGAGGGCTATAATATTGAAGCTATATTAAGTGTAGGTTATACTGAACGTGTACAGTGGAGTGGGGAACGGAGAGTGCAAAAGTTCTTTTGTTCAGTTTATTCTCTCTCCATCTCCTATCGATTCTCACTTGACTTACTACCAACACCAAGGCTTAGCTGAAGGTACCAAGTTTTGCAGCGTGTCTCTATGTGTGTGTGTTGTGCCTTGCTGTGTGTGTGAGTAGTATCTCATATCTTTTTTGTACTTAATGCACTCAGAGAGACTGTACGTGGACGACCAAGTTCATTGTGATCAAAAACAGGATTTTTGGTTTTTCTCCCTCTTTAGTGTGTGTGTGTGTGTTGGGCTAGAGGGGTAAGGGAGAGAAGAGGAGAACTGTCTGTGCATGAAAGTGGCCACAGTCAAGCGATTTGAGTCAGTGAGTGAGGAGCTTTTCCCAAGTAGCTCTCCATTTTCCCCTTCTCTATGACAGGTGACAAGTGTTCGGAAAAACGTGGTTCTGGAGTTCAAAAAGTGTCAATATTTACCTTATTTGCATTTCAACCCCGCAAAAAAACACATCTCTCTCCACCACCCCCACCAGAATCATCATCATATTGACACTGGATGGGATAAACAGACGCCTGCTGCTACTACTAACACTGGAGCTTAGTTTTCCCTTTGGAGTGTGTGTATATCAGAGGAAAGGGCGTGTGTGTGTGGAACGTTCATTATTAATCGAGTGCAGTTAATCCCATCACACATCAGTTTGTTCAATTCTAATATTATTTTGTGTATTTATACTCGTATTATGGTCCTCGCGGTTTTTGTGTTCTTCTTCCTTTTCATCTACAGAATAATATGACAGTCGATTAGGTCATCATCAAGTTTAGCTCTGATACATGAATATTCTCATTCTGTTCCACCTGTGTTTGTGTGTCTCTAGTGTTTTTGAAGAGGGAGGAGGAATAAAAGGTTCTCTCTTGGATTTTTTTCATCAAGTAGTTTTGTGCTTCACAAATTTCCATCCCTATCTTTTTGACAAATAATGTCAGGATGAGGAGGACGAGGATGAGTTTGTAAGTTTCATTTTTGTACGGAATAAATTGCTCGTTCACTCCTACTAATGTAATTTAATAGTTGGAATTATTGGATTGTGTAATATTTAAGTGTGACTGATATCCATGATTTGACACACACTCACTCTCACTCAACTATTTATCACCGGCTGCATTAGCCAGGACAGCTTAATTTTCCTAATCTTTTTGTGTTATTACACTTTGTTATCGTTCGAGTATCAAAAGTATATATCTGAATAATTTACAATGTCACTAGAATGAATATCCTTGTCTATGGTCAATTCACATGCTACATCAAAATGTTGACAATTAATCTACATGTATGACAATATTACAGGGATGGAGAAGACTGAGGAATTTACCAAGTCACGTTAATGGACAACATAATCGTGGTAGAGGAGGAAAATCGACCGGCAAACTTTTACAGTGTGTTGTCCGTTTTGTCGTCGTCCTCTTCACTCTTGTCGTCGTAAACATTGAAGGACAATTTTGTGAGAGTGTGTGTGTGACTGTGATTCGGTTGATGGTGCAAGAAGACATTTTATAGGATTATAAATAGAGGGGGAGTAACATTGTGCAAGTGATATTTAGGATTTTCTTTTTGGAAAACATCCACGTCCATCAACTTGTGTGGTAAGTTGTGTATAACTTTAGATTTTATTATTGATTCATTGATTTTCTTTCTCCCAAGTGTTGTCTCCCTATTGATTCTTCCCAGATTTCGACTCTGAGAAATAACAAAGGGCTTGTTCATTTGGCGGATGAGACTTGAGATATTAAGCAAACACACACAAGTACACGAGTGGTGGTGTGTGTTGTTCTTTTCACCAAATCTACCGGTATCATATCTATCGTGTGTAGCACCAAAGGGAATATAATAATAATAACTTGAGACTATCACGACCAGGTAAATGTTTACTGATAGTAGTTGACAAACGGTATTCAAACTTCTGAAGTATTAAAAGGGGATTGTTTGGTTATCTCTTTCGTAAAATAGTTGTTTTCTCAAATGGATTGTCTTTAGGCTGTGTTCAGGAGAGCGTTTTTAATTATTAAATTGGGTTCTAATAGACTTGGCTAGTTTTTTAATGCTACACTGGTTAAAAGTGTAGTTGGTAAGTACATAGTTGAGGATGAGAAGGAACAATGTCATGTCACGAATTTATTTTGTTTGCTCGATCATCCGAAGATCTTTGACCAACAACAACAAAATCTTGACTCTATCTCTCTTCACCCTTAGTTTGTGTGTGTGTTTGAAGATACCAATAGTTTTGTTGTACTCTCTATCTCTCTCTCCGGGGTTACTACCGCTCCTGATTAATGCCGAGTTGAAACTTTTTGAAACTGCAAGTTTTAGTGGCTTGGAGCCCAAACTGGTTACAACTTTTTTGCAACCTTAACTTTATTATACACACAACACACACACACAGTAAGAAAACGTGTGTACTCAACATTTTTACGAATATCACGTACGCCAAGAGTAAATGACCCGAAATTTTCTTCTTTCAAAAAATTTTTTTAGTTTGAAACTTCTTGATGCAATGCAATGATGCAAATCAAGTACATAGTAAAATCAAGGTTAAATTCTACATATTGTAGATATGCATAGAAGTACGTATGCTCTCGGATTTTTTTGTTCACAATTTTATGTTTGTATGTCTCCCCCTCTTCTTGTGTGTGTGTGTGTCTGGTCAAGTCCATGGAAAAATGTTGGGTGTGCAGATATTTGCTTTCAAAGCCCTTTTTCTTCTTGACCACTGTGAACTGTGAGGGTGGTAAGATTATGTTGGGTGGCTGTGCACAATACTTATTGTCTTTAAAATGTGGTTTTATTATCTATTCCAGACGACTCAATTGCAAATCAATGAACCACCACTACTGACCTTATGACATTTGTTTTTTTCCTTTCTTTTTTAACTCACAACACGCCCAAACTATATCAGTGTCTCGTAGTCTCATCAGTGGGTTGAAAAATTATATAGATGCCCACATGTCCAATGATGGTCATTTTCGGAATTTAAGTGTCTTTGAGGAGTGTACAATAGCACTGTTCTTATCCTCTTGTTATTGTGAAAACCTTCTTGACACAGAATTTAGTGTGACAACTGTGCAATTCACAATTTGGTGACAAACAACCAGGAAAGCAGTTAAGTTAAAACAATGCCATGTCCTGACTTTAATATCCATATTGTGTGTGTGTGTGCAGCACATGACAAATAAGTACACACCATGTACTACAGATAGAATGTATGAAATGACGGTGATTCTCAACTTGACGTAATTTTACTTGAAAACACGTCACCAAAGGATTTAAACTTATGCAAACTGTATTTACTCTTGGTGTGTTGTGGATGTGTGCATACACACTTAAAAATACAGTTTAATCATGGTTACAAAGAAATTCTTTGTGATTCACCTAATTGTGTACATGTGTGTTTGTGTGTGTGTGTGGAAGACATTTTAATTAAATCAGAGAGGGTGGGATTCTGTCATGACTCTCGAATGAGGAAAAGGAATTGGCTGTGGTTTTTTTGATTGCCGTCAAAATCCAGAGCAAAGAATTTAATCAAATTTCCCATTCCCTTCTCTCTCTTCACATACAATACAGATATTGCATTACAAATGCAATGTTACATCATCATCCTTGTTTCGTTCGGAACACCTACAGGGGACAAAGGTGGTTTTTTATTTGTTTTTTACAATGACGTGGATACAGGACTGGGAAAGAGATTAAGAATATTTGACCATACACCATAAATGTATGCAGGAATAAAACGTCACACGTATCAAGTGCATTTGTCATGAGATTCCTTGTTTTGTAAGATTTTTATTCATTTCATTTTTTATTCCCCATTTTACGAGTTTGACATTGTGAAAGTTTCTATGAATGAAAAATCAAGGGCGTCACCTCCGGTGACTTGTAAGTGTAATTAAAAGACTGTCTTTGTTTTGTGTGTGTTTGAAAACATTAACATATTTTAGATTAAAAGTCGGGTAAGAGATGGGTGGTTTTTAGTATACACAGAGGTGAAAAGTATTCATAAACACAGGTACAATTACAAACTACTTGGATATACTTAGAATTGAAAAAATAAATGGGAGGGATTGGGATCAGGATGTTTCACAGTTCACACATATTAATGTGTACTACAACTACACATCCTTCATGGATTTACGGAAGGAGGAGAGAGAGTGAGAGAGAACAACAGGATATTGTAGCGGATACTATCACGACCACACACTGCATATTTATTATAGGTATTATACATCGGGGAAGATTTTCAGTGAAGACAATTCGCTTTGTCCACACTGACAATTGTTTCAAATCTTCCCTTTGTCATGAGTCACTTACTCCCCTAATCATGATTTTTCCTACACTCTAGTCTCTACCTTACTCCACTCGAACCTAAAGCATATTTTTTATTTTAGAAAACACAAAGTTTGTGCATTATAATTATCCCATCCCATCTTTTTTTGTCATTATGGAGAATAATGGATGATATGTCTGTATGCACCTTTCTAATACTCCTATATTTAGAATCCACCTTTTTAACGACCCTCATCAACACACCACACACACACAGAGTGCATAGTGAGGAGTGAGGAGATTGCAGTAAAGTTCTCAGACACACACATGTATACATATGTATAGGTAGTAGGTATCTGTGTTGTTTTGGAAAAAAACAATCGTTTTCCCATAAGTTGCTCAGTTATAAATTTCGGTCCTGTCATCCCTCCTTGATGGTACAAAATTTCTTTTTCATGTTGAAAAGTTTAACTTTTTGGATGGCTTTATTCCACCCACCCACCACCGTTCATTCGAGTAAAAGCTGTGTGTGTATTTTTGTCTTTGTGTGGATATAATTTTGACTTGTGTGTGCATATTTAGAGAGAAAAATATGAGTGTATGCGACCAACTCATCATCTGAGTAGGCTCATTAGGGGTATCTATTCAACATCCTTAAAAAGTATAGGGTTTCAAGTAGCGTTTCATGTTTCCTCTTCTTCTCCTTCGTCTCCCATGTTGGAACATATCTACTGTAGAGTTCACGGAAATGTCCTCATGTAGACTCAACTTTTTAACTTGTTCGCATTATACATAGCTATGATGTATATGTGGTAGCATCCTACCAACTTTTGACTTTTGAGTCTTCATGCATCCATGGATTTGAGAACTCAGAGAATTTTACCGACCGGCTTTTCCACAGTCTTTTGCCACGGAGGAAGAAAATCATCTAAATGTAACAACCAGGGATGGAAAATGAAGAGAGAGATTCCTTTCCAAAGATTCTACTAAAGTTAGGTCCTCTCCTTTCTCTCAAGACCCAAGAGTGGTTTCTAGATAGAGAGACTCTCAAGTTGACTCTCTCGAGGGTGGCATGGGCTAGGAGGAGGAGGAGGAGGGAATATGGGAACGTGAGAAAGGATACAGAGAGTGACTTGTGCGCCGTGTATTTTTGAGTGTATTTATGGTATGAGATAATAATAAGGCTTGTTGGAAGTTAGAAGGGCGTGTGGAATGTGGAACGTCCATTGCAATCCTCACATTGTTACTGTGTGTGTGTGTTTATGCGTGTGTGGACTGCAAGAAAGTAGTAGTACATGTATTAGAAATTATAATTATAAATCTTCAAAAATATCTCTCTCCTCTCTTTCCAAATGTGAAGCTTAATGATAGGCAGGGAATGTGAAATATATCCACCATGTATTTTTTTTACATAATATGGGTTACGCGATCTTTCGTAGAAAAATCTCTCTGTGTGTGTCTCTACTCCTCAGAAGTACGCCCTTAAAGTTTTTTACCTATCCTCCTCCCTCTTTTCTATCTCTTGTATATATTCCACAGGTATTAATACTTTTTGCACCAGATTTGCAGGGGCGAATTTTTATTATTACAATAATTTGATAAAGGTGTCATTATGACGTGGATATATTTAAACACCACTACTAACCACCAGTACAAAGCAAATGATTTGGATTTTGTCGTCCTTTTTCCCTGTAATTTAATATATTGGGTATATGTGGAACAACCGTGACATATCAGATGTAGAGAAACAATAGTATAGATATGAGACATGGGGATAAAATATATTTGACTGTCCCTGCCCCACGAAACTCTCTTTGAAAAAAGAAAAAAAGGAATCCTTTCACATCCACATTTCGTATTTCGCATCTCCAAACAACAACCACGACGGTTGGACATTTCCCTTTACATAGTTTGGGAGATGAAAAGAGTCTGCAATGAAATGTGCAGTGAATGGAGAGTACAAGGGTACATTCTATCTTGCTGTCTGACTGTCTATCTGTACAATACATATTGTGGACAGACAAAAGACAAATGCTCCATGTTACGGTGTCAGTTAAACGAATTATACATGGTTACGTTATACATACCTCACTCCCTCTTGTACGTGTGTGTGAGTTTATGCATAGGCCCAACGTGTTATTCTGTTGTGATCTGTAATTCAATCGTCGTCGTCAAATTCGATGAAAGTATTGAACATTAAAATATAACAGCTCCCAGTCTCGCCTTACACACACACACACACAATAAGGAGGAGGAGGTATTGAGCCACATCATGTGTATTTATATCAAGTAATACAGTGTCTCTTCAAAACGTGTGTCTGCGTGTGTGTATGTGTTGTGTGTAACGGTAGACAATTTTTCCGGCAGATAGTGAAATGAAAAATAAGTTGGCATGTAATGTGGGACTTGTAGGGGATGGAAACTACTCTCCTGTAAGGCATGAACTGTCCACGAATTATTGAAAAACTTTTACTGTTCACAAGAGAAGATAGGAAAGGTTCAGATCATGACACAAATGCAATCTTCACTCATACTTTGTGCAGGAACTAATTTGAAGTAATCAGTACACACAATTCATAGGGAAATGTCAGTCCCTGTTGTGTGTACTCTTGTTATAGAAATGGATAAAATTAATTTAGGAAAAATAAAGATGGCAAATAACTCAATCATATTTCTCTGTTTATTTCTAAATCCAACCACAACTCATTTTCTGTCTCCCCCTCTACTCATGCTAGAGTATCTAAAGTGTGTGTTGTATATATAAAGCTGAGCAGTATAAAAATGATTATAATGATAATGAGATTCTTTTACAACTTTTTGTCTGTTGTGCAATCACATGATGATGACGTTGTATACATATGGCTGGAGGATGTGTAGTTTTATTATCAAAATGAAAATTGTAAATGAAATGTCTTTATTACAGACTAATTCAGCATGGGATCAGGTCAAATTACCATTTAAATCTGTGTTGTCTTGATATTTACTATTTTCAATTACTGCACATAAATGTCGTCCGAGCAAAACAGAAGCTTTTGACTTCTCTCTCTCTGCACAATTTATTTCCATGTAATGGAGTCTAGTTACCTCCTTTTGTACCGGTAGTCATATAGAAGAAAGGGTGAGACACACACATACACATGGTTCATAATTGTTCTGATGTAATCAACCTAATTTGTACGTTTTTTTGTGTATTCGTTGCACTTGTCCCAACCGCCACACTACTATAATTTGTGGTACATAAATATTTAAGTACATTATGGTGACTGAATTACCACCATATTTTCCAATAATGCATTACATCAGCTCTACAATTTCACTGGTGTACTGTATAATATTCTATGTGAAGACAAGGCCGACCGTTGATAGCTTTTGTTCACAAAGTAGAAAGTTATTAGCAGCGTCAGCATATTAGACAAGATGCGGTACGTACGCCTACATACTTACATAGCATTGAGCGGAGTTCTCTGTGGCAAAGTGTGGCAATCTTTAAGTATACGTATTTCGGAAAAGATTCAAAG
>WJFB01001943.1:0-24093 GCA_009870185.1 Pygmarrhopalites habei
CTACCTCTCCTCTACTTAAAAAAAGCCCGAGAAACAGTAGAGGTACCTCTACTTTTGCCTCTCCTCTACATTTGTAGAGTAGAGGTCCCAACTCTGGTCATAAAGTCCAAGCCTGAACTTCCCTTCCTATATCTTTACTAAGGAAGAATGAAACGTTGATAGAAGAAGGTGGTGTCTTAATTTACCATGAAAATGTGGACAACCACAACCAATGTAATTTACCTTCAACCTTGCAAAACATTTCCGGACCGTTTGTTGAAGGAGAGAGAGAGAGAGAGAGAGAGAGAAAGGACCTTTCTATTTTTCCCATCCTGGTCAAAGTCATATTTTGTAATATGACCCAGTTTACCAATTCGTCGTTTAAGTAGTAAACCCAACTTCGTACTTACGTATAAAATTATATAATGGAAAAGTAAAAGTCCTGAAAGTCGTAAATGTATCCACACGTCATATTACACAATGCACTGATACACAGTAGTCAATGTTCAGACCTAAATAACATTTTACATAAAATTATGTCTGGTGAAAGTCCTGGAAGATGTGATGCTCAAATTAAATTAGAAATAAATTCAATCAAATTTAATTTAACTCTTTCCGCCCCTCTGTCTCATGTGTGGGAGACACTATCCGAGACACGCACACATCATGTGTGTGTGTGGGGAATGTCGTCTTGTCTTCGTGATGCTCAGCTGGATCCTACACATTACAAGTGGAGGATCCGTATGTGCACAAGTTTAATAGAGTAGGATCAACCTTCTTGTGGATTAAAACAAGTCTAGATTGTACAGCAAGAAGAAGTTGAACGGATAATTCATTCCTCTCCCTCTTTCATTAGGCAAGATGAGTTTTGTAGTCTCATCCAGGAGAACTAGTTAAAGGTTTAAATTTCTCATTTATCTTCATAGAGAGGGAAAGCGAATGGGACATGCATCATGAGAATCACACAGAAAGAAAGGTCTACC
Source organism: Pygmarrhopalites habei (assembly GCA_009870185.1). Lineage (NCBI taxonomy): Eukaryota > Metazoa > Arthropoda > Collembola > Symphypleona > Arrhopalitidae > Pygmarrhopalites > Pygmarrhopalites habei. The sequence continues at coordinate 963 of WJFB01001943.1, forward strand.
ATTCTTACTTTCCTTTTTCATTCTTTCTCTCTCCAGCCGTCATGTGCTACACAGTGCACACCTTGTAAATGTACAGCTTATTGTATCACATTCAAAATGTGTTCACCTACGCAAGAAAAAGTACGGATGTGTGTCTCTTTCTCCTTCCTTTTGGTTTCCAGAGTCCCTTCTCAAAAAATCCAAATCCTCCCTTATACTCCTTTTCCTAAATCCTCATTCTTCCTCACAAAAACTGATTGTTTGCAACCAATGTCTCGTTCCTTCATCTTCCTCGGCCATTCCTTCCCTCTCCCTCTATAACCCTAATGCTGTAATACAATAGTGTTTTTTCATATATACATGGATATCCTTTTCATTTTCTCCTTGATTTGCCCCCTATACATCGTTTCCCTTTCCATTTTTATTTAAAAAACGAATCAAATTCCCTCAAATCTCCTTATCTGTCTACACACTTGTGCTAGTTTGTACTTCATACGTATATGTGTTAGATCGAATCCTTTATGAGAATCAGATTTGGCTGTACAAACTTATTCATTTCTTCTGTAGATTTATCCAAGATTCCAAACTTTCTCTAATTATTATGCACCGCCACATTTTTTCCCCTTTCTCCTTACATGTAAAGTTTTAGAGTGTGCCGTACACACACACACACTGTCTTATGGTTTAACAACCTTTGACATTCAAGTTAAATTTATTCAGTTGCTGCTAGAATTTGAAATTGTAATGATGAGTAAAAAGAATACGCATAAAGCATAGGTGTGTGTATGTTACATGTATTTTCCGAATCTCCTGTCAGAAAAGTCACAAATTCTTATTTGAGAAAATCTCTGACGTAAGTATACTCCACTATTATTCTTATACAAAATCTCATCATGTCAGTATTCTTATATGAAGGAAACCTCGTCTCATAACAAACATCCGTCCCCAACCAGGTCATTCACAAATAAAGAGAGGGAGAAAGAAGGGAGGGAGGGAGGACGAAAACAAGAAAAAAAGAAAAGTTGATGATGAGCTTGAGCACAGGCATTTATACAAATTTGTCAATTTCTTACACCATCCTCCCTTCTTCCCTTCTTTGTGTATTTGAGATATGAAAAGATGTTCTAATTAAAGTCTCATGGTGTGGCTTTCATGCCTTTGTTGTTTCTTGTCAAAGTAGGTCATACTTAAGTAGAGCCCTTCTTATGCTGTGTTTGTCTACGTTCTCGTCCCACTCACAAGAGGAAAGTATCTGAAAAGTCCACTCAACCAACTGGGAACAAGAAGAACTACTCTAGCTATTTCTGTACAATTCAAAATTCTTCCATCTCTCTCTGGAAACATCAAAGCCACCATGTATAACGACAACAACAACAAGAAGATGAAGTGTGTGGTATGTACATAATGCCTGACCTACAATTAACAATTAACTAGTTTGAATGAATTGCTAAACTTGAAAAATGTCATCACCCTACGTACACAACGAGTGTAGACAGGACTCTCTCAACTTCTCATCTAATGATAATAAAAGGACTATAGTAATTATAATGATTAAGCTCAAGACAAAGCAGATCCATATCCACTGGTTGTCGGGTGCTGGTATGGAAATCCTGTGTGCTACAATTTCCATGGAATAAAATTCACAATGGGGATGACTGGAGGCAGGAGGAAGATGCAGTAGCAGTAGATGCAGTCATACACAAACCCAACAAATAATTCTACCATTGAGAATATCAGGGTTCTCGTCCCACATCATCCTCTACTTGTAGACTGTGCCTATTTGTGTCTACTGTCTAGCTATAGATATTGTGTCTTGACAAAGAAAGCTTGAAAATTCCCCACCATAATTATGAACCCAGGTTTCCACCAACCATTATACATGGTGGGGAGAAGGAGGGGCAAAAAGTAGTCTGTAATTATATCATGACGTTATAGAACATAATACACTTCCCCACACTCAGATGAGATGATGACTGTGGGCTCATTAATTGAGGATGCGGTTAGAAGTTTCTCGTCCTTCAAACACAGAGTGTGATAGAGAGTTGTGTATGGAAACAACGACACGATACTGGTGACGAGTCAAATAAATATTATTTTGTTATTTTATTCTCCACATGTAACTATCCATGTGCATTTACGCGTCTTCCATTTTCATATTGATGCGTTCTCTTATTATTAATAGTCGACACAGCCTGGACGTGGAACTCAAGTTCGATGATCTTCTCACTTTCTCCCTGGCATGAAAGGGAAAGTACACAATTTTTACGAACTATTTCAGAGTCATGTTCCATTTGGATTTTACGAGTTTATCAATATAACATTATAGAGCGTGGGAGGATGGGTGGAGGCGGGGGCGTGGGTTTAGTTCCAAACGGACGGGAGTAAAATGAAAAAATCATCAAATTTTCACATTTAGAAATCTTGTGAATGTGAATTCCTTATGTACATTTGAGTGGGGGACGGAACTCAGGTTGCGGTCGTGTCTCTATTACATTCTCGTACCTTTGTCCCTGTTCCAGCTTTTGTGATTCCAGACTCCGTTTCCAAATGTTGTGCATGGATATTCTCAGAGAGAGAAAGGGAGGACTGCGTGTATGTAGTCTAACAGAGAGGAGAAGAAATGGGATTCGGGATGCGTGTGTGTGTGAAAGCTTTTTGACTTTGAGCTTTTCGTTGTGATGCGTTGGGTGCATGGGTAATTACTGTAATGATGATCGGAGTGTGATAAAGTTCACACTTTGGGACCCTCCACTTGAAATGGAGATGAGGAGGAGGAGGAGGTAAATAGCGGAATATATCATGTGAGAATCGATGCTCGCAGTTAGGGCTAATAAGTACTTTTCGTTGGGGGAGCGGAGGGACAGACACAAAATTGGAAAGGTCCCTAAGTAATGAGACGGTGCATTTAAATAAATTTTGACACTCTGTAGCATTTCAACTGGCACACATCCCCACCTCCATGTCGTCTCGTCTCCTCCAGTACAATTCAGTACACAAACTTCAGTCTCATCCTTCCCCGCATTCCGCCCGAACGAAGGACGTAGGGAAGGAAAGAGAGTAGGAGCAAATTTTCTTCGTGTCAATGCTGTAAATCCAATTTAGTTGATCCCTGACGAGCCGAATCCGATATGGAGGAGGAACCGAGGAACAGTTTGGATCCCTCAGGAAAAGTCAAATTTCACTGTAAAGCCCACATTAGATTATGTCTCAACCCATTTTATTTGTATACCTACGGACAGAGTTGGTAGAGGTACTTCAAGGACTCTCTTTTCACTCACAGTCACGGCAAACTGTCCTCAATGCCCGGGTTCTATTATGAGCGCTCGCGTTTGGTACACAAAAGATGTACAAGTATGAAACGTATGAAATTTCAATCTCTGACAATTGCACGTGAGTCTCAATGCTTGGGCGTACGGAGTTTGTGTTGAAATTTTCCTTCCCTTTCCTTGAATGACGACATATCTCCCGTCCCTGTCTCTGCATTATTGTGAATCACCATGACTGGCCTTTCCTGATTTTCCGGGAATATGAATCCACGGATGACATCCATGTGTGGAAGGATTGTGTATTTTATATATTAGTAAAATGACATGGATGAATTTTACCAATTCTCCTTCTCCCCTCCGTCTGTGTACATATCGTGTGTGTTTGTGTGTTTGGTACTGTACATCCTCCCCAATGAAATCATAATTAGTTTGGAGGTGAAAATGAAAATGGAGGGAACAACAGGGGACTGATTGATGAAATCTCCTTATTAATTCATTTTATGGTTTTACGGCTGTGCATCATTTTATTATTAGCTATACAGATTGGTATTGACACTGGATCCCCTTTTACTCTGTCTGTCTCTCCCCCACTGCTTATTTTATTGGTGGCTCTGTTCCCCTCTTCTTTGTTCCTTTCCGAACCGCGATGACTTTGACTTTCAAGTCTGAAATATATTTTCCAAAATTCCCCCCCCCTCCTCCAAACACATAAAATTATCTGCTCTACATCTTAATTAATTTGAGAGTGTGTAGTTCCCTCCAATCCCTATTCTCTGTCTGCACAAAATTAATTAAGTTTTGACTAAACTACCGCAATCATTTTCCAAAGGAAAATATTATTTCATTCCATCTCCCTTATAATGAACAAGATATTTTTGAAAGAAAAAATTAAGAATAAAGGATGGGGAGTGGAATGTGAAATGATATAATCAAAGATATGGATAATTACCCCGAATTGTACAATTATGACATGTATTTTTAAAGTTCAGGGAAATCCCCTGCGTCAGTCTTGATAATTAAGTATGACTGATGTTTTTGTTACTTGTTTTCTCAAAAATATCCCACCCTTGACCCCGTCGTGCAAAAAACCGGAGTTGTTCTACTCCCCCTTTTCTATTTGTGTTTGTGTGATGAGCCACACATGACGTTGGGTTAGGACAGAGTCAAAAGTGTGGGCGGATAAATACTGAATGACGCATGTGTCCTCCCTCCCTCGCTCCCTCTCTTCCCCTATTTAATTATATTAACAAACAATTAGTTGATGGAGACAGACTGAGACACTTTATCTCCTGTATTTGCTCACCTTTCTTCAGCACCCGTGTAATAACTGCCAACTGTTATTGAACTGGAGAGGGAGAGAAATGAAAGTCAGAGTCAAAGTTGTCCATTCGCGAATCTTTCTCTCCATCTCGCTTTCCCCCACTCACTTTCACGTTATTTGTTAATGAGGAAAAATATCCCATATCACTCTCGCACAATTCTTCATCTCATATTAATGAATATTCATAAGAGGTAATGAGATGGAATGAGAAATTGAGCGTATGAAAGTTCGCACGTGGTGTAAATACATTCATGTTCGCACACACTTTCTATTACCCACATCAAGGAAGCTTACCCACCACACACAACTATCTAACTGACGGATTAAAAATCAATACGTAGACTTGCATGACACAGACATGTCTACATCCATACCCGACCCGTAGAATGTATACTCCATGTTAATTATTCAAAGTTTTTACATAGCTGAATTTAAATTGAATCATTCAGCAGTGCTTTGTTGACCCACAAACTTTCTTCACATCCATTAGTCCTGTAAAGTGTAAAGTAAAGGTGAATCGTGTGTGTGTGTGTTGTGTGTGTTGGGATGGAGGATTTTCAATAAGTAAACAAATTTGATTGAGATTTTCAGAGCTCACCCCCAGAAACAAAAACCCATATTTACTTACTAAACTGACTGTCGTCACTTCCCCCCTCTCCATCCATCCTCTGCCAAATTAACCCATGATCAGGCTTTCGCACAATCAATTTTCTTCATAACTTGTGATCAAACAATAAAAAGGATGGCTGGTATGCATGTGCGAATCCGAGTCGAGGTGCGGTGGTTGTTGGTTGGAAGATGGAAAATTAATCTGCATTTCTCCTCCTTTGATCTCTTCCTTTTGTTTTTCTGCAAGTCATTTCTACTCCCTTCAGCTATGTCAAGAATGTCAACATTTTTACACAAACAAAAAATATATGCTATCCAAAAAATCCCAGCTTTTCATCATCATTTACAAATTACAAGTCATACAAGTAGCGAGTGGTGCGGGTTCAATTCAATGAATTCTTTTAAATGTGTCTTTGTGTGGATTTGAGGATTGCTGTTTCTTCCTGTGATTGTGAGTAAGATTAAAAGAGAAGATGAGATTTTATTCAAAACAAAGAGAGTGGAGGGATATTGTCATGGAAGAAATGTGGAAGTGAAAGTGAAAGAGAAAAAAAAGAGGTTTCTGTAAAGTGAAAGTCATAACCATTATCCAGCAATGCAGCAATGTAATAGTCAATGTGGAGCAGTGGGGAAAGCGCCATCCTTCCCTCTCCTCCTCCCTTTCTCATTTTCCTCGTTTTTCGGGCTGTTCAACTGAAAGGAGGGGCTCAATAGGCAGCTAACCGTAAAATAGCAATTTGTTTACAGCATGTCGACCATCATCCACACACACACTCTCTCTCTCCCTCACCCGCACACTCCCATCCGTGTATTAATCATAGTTTAGTAAAATAATATGTTGTAAACACATTTTCTTGAGCATTTTCTAATACACACAAGTTTCTGATGGAGGGAGGAGGTGAGTGGAAGGAAGGAGAGTGTGGGTGTGTGTGAAATTCATACATTATAACTGCAACTATTATGCGCCCCTCCTCTCCACATTATACTACATAAATAGATCATTGAATTAAATGTGCCGAGATTGCCGAGGTTTTGAGTGGATGCCTGAAATTCATCAATAATTTATCTTGTTTGTCTCTCTCCACACACACACACAGACTCGCTCTCACAGGAGAGAATGAGAGGAGAAGATGAACCTGCCTGCCATCATTTGAAACATTTGAAGCGTAATTCTCAAGGCATCCCTCCCCCTCCCCTCGTAGTCTCTCTCTTCCTTCATCGGCCCTTCCACAGTTTAACTGGGAAAGGCGAAGACACTAAAATTTCTCATCCTCAATTTCAATTTCTGTCTGGCCTACTCCCAAAGTGTCGTACATACAATGTACATGGGAGGAAGGTAGGGACGGTGAGTAGAAGGACGTCACCACACGATTCCCGTGCGGGTCATAATATTATTTTGCGAGTGAAAACTGCCCTTTGCTTTCCCTTTGAATTCTCAGCTCCTTCTCTCTGGCTCCTCGTTCCGTATGATGAGGTCAGCTTCAAATTCACAAGACAAGCCCCCAAGGAAAAATCCCACAACACACACACCCTCTCTCACTCTCACGTATATCCTGTACATGCACACACACAGGGAAAACTCAAAAAATTGTAGCAGTGGAGGAGGGGCTGAGTTGAAGCGTGGCCTGTCTATTACTATTATGATTTCAAGTGAAAGGGAGTGAGAGAGTGACTGGGAGAGGGTATGCATGTATAGGGAGGGAAGGAAAGTTGGCACTCGTCATCAAATCCTTCCGAAAAAGAAGAAAACAAAGCTTTCTCCTTCCTCTCCTCCCTTTCTCCTCAAGGTGAAAGATAAAAGTGAAAGTATGGATGACACAAAAATAAGCAGAGAAATTCCACTCTGGCTGTACATAGTATTTTTGTCATTTTTGTCTTGTCTTCTCCTCCCTTCCTTCCCCTTTTCTCTGTCACTGTGGCTTAGATGTGCAAAAAGAGGAGAAGGAGGGACGGTATGATGAATATCTAGTAAAGTCATATAAAGAAATAATAGGGCTCAAATCTCATCCTCCTCTGGAAGTAAACGAAAAAGGAGTTGAACGTGTTGCATGTGTGTGTGCTTCTGTGGGAGTATGTGTTGGCCCTACAAAGAACTATGTACTATTATGTATGGGAAAGGATATCAATGACATGACATAATACACAAGGACAAAGGAGAACGAGGCGCAAGGATGGTAAATCTTTGTGCACCCCATATAAAAAAGGAGAGGGGAACGATGACAATATGCGTCTTTACCATGTATATCGTGTCAACCCAAACCACTCTCTCTCTCTCCATTTTATCCTCAAGTTCGCTAGGCAGTCCTCCCGTACACACACACGCATACACAGTGCAGAGTGAGAGTGTCAATCCATGCTCAAAAGTAAAGAAAATTATAATGGGAAGGTTGAGTAGAGAAAAATACAATATAATAAGTATACACACACGGAAATGTACACAATGTACAATGTAGCCACAAACACACACGCACACACACATGGAGAGAGATAGGGAAGAGTACACGGACTTAAGATTAGAGCCAGAGAGTATCTACAAGGATAAGATAGGAAAATGTTAAAATGCCCTACATGTGTGTGTGGTATTTGAGGCTTGTCTGTACATTCGACAGAGAGAAAGAGCTATGTGTGTGTGTGTATGATACACGTCTAAATCCAGCTTCGTGTCTCGTCCCTCTGAAAGACGAGAGTGTGAAGGGTAAGGGAAGACGGAGATCCAGGAGGAATATGAGTAGGGAGGGGGAGGAGAGGAGGAGGAAAGCCAAGTAAAAGTCGAAGACAAAAAAGCTAGCGACACTTGATGCATTAACCTCCCCATTTGGCTCTCCCACAACAAGTCTGTATCTACACCTATCCAGCACACACTTTTATGCACGGGGAAAAGTCCCTATACTCACATAACATGTACATTCAATACGTGTTTGTGTGTGTGAAAAAAAACTGCTTCCACTTTCTGTCTCTCTCTCTCTCTTCCCCTGTTACACTACAACAACGACTACTTTAATTCACCATATGCTCCGTTCCAAAATACACACAACTCTCCCCGAGTCCATGTAGAGTGTGTTGAGAACGACGTGTGGATGGGATGAATATATACGATGTGTATATCATCGATTTCTATACGTCTACGGTCTATGGGTAGTTTCTCATCCCACGCTAGCTACATTACGAGGACGACATTCATCTCTATTATACTTTCACTCGGTTACTGTGCCTTCACTAACCAGTTACCCAGCTTCGTCTCTCTCCCTCCCCCTTACAGCTCATCAGTCTATACAAACTGATTCTCTTTCTCCACTTTCTCTCTCATTTTTTTTTCTATCACTCGAGTCCAACGTCTCTCCAACCCATTCTTCGCCCACTAAGCTCTTCTCCACTGTTATGGCATTAATGGCATGGCTACTCTGTCTTTTAACCTATTCATACACGCTCCTCCAATACACACACACTAAATCCTTCTATTTCTTATTTCTCTTGTTCTTTCCCTCTCTCCCCTCGGAGTATGACCAAGTATGATAAGTCGGACTGACAGTGTTGCCTGTGCAACAGAGGATGAGCTTTGAGAATGACACCCGGCATAATGGCACCCACTGCCCGTTTTAGTTGAATTTAATAGCCCTTCCTTTCTCTTCCTCTCTGTGTGTCCGGTGTACTGTTGTGTGCGCGGATTGTCTTGTGTGTCATTGTGTGTGTGGAGTGAAAGGGAGAGTTTGGACCCATGAACCAAGGACATTTTTTGTGAATAAAGGTACAGAGAGTAGATCGGGTAGAGTGGATGAAATATGAGACACGAGATTCAAAGTTGAGTGAGTCGAATGAGTCAGTGTGACAAGGAGTTGGCTCTTTCCTTCGAGCAAACTCTCCCTTTCTTCGCAATGTTGGAGAGATGCGCTCGGCGGAGGGGATAAGAAATGTATCAGAGAGGCAATAACACAAAATAGGAGACGAGTTAAGAGTGAGGGGGAGGAGGAGAAAGTAAATGTAGAAGCTTTGACAAAAAAAGAAAGTTAGGGATAGGGAATAATAACAATAGGAATACAGATGAGATGAGAGGATTTCATTCGCTCGATGAAGCAAACAATTGCGTATGTGCAAACAAGAGAGATGGGGGAGAGAGGAGAAAAATCGGAGAGGGAAATAAAAAAGAAGAGAGAAAGCATCTACATCAAGGTAATGCTGTGTGATATAATACTTATGAAGAGGAGAGAAGGACTATTATCTATAATGTTTCCTACGCGCTACCACGCATCTAATCTAGGTCAATACTAGATTTTCCACTGTACAAATTACCATCATCCATCCATATCTATTGTGCAGTGTGGCCGGGTGAGAGTATGTGCAGTACGGGAAGTATAGCCTCACTTTTATTGAGTTTATTTCCATTTTTTATTGTTCCCTTGCCCCTTATATTATCATACACACAATGGTCGTGGTAGCCACGATACACACAGCCCTACAGTTAGCTCCACGATACCTCCGAAAAAAGTACGAGATGAATTACGACCCTCTCCCTACAGAATCTAATGTCGTATTACATATATTTTGTACTACAAAGAGAATGGGATGAAACGGACGGCTACATATGGGTCTTGTAATACGAAGGTTTATTAACAAATCGTATCTTTGTATTTTTTACCTCATTCCATTTCCCTCACTGCCATTGCCACTCTAAAAAGAGTCGCCGTGCTTCGCTTTCTCTCTCCCCTTCTTTCTCTTTCTCTCTCAGATGCAGATAAGATGGAAAAGAAATGGTTGGGAAAATCAAGGTGAAGATTATTAATGAGCATGGCAGATGTGTTGTACATAAATGCATACGTAACACCTGCCCGCCCGTATTCTTCTCTATAAATACGGAGCACAATGCACGGCACAAGACGTGATTATATGAAAGAGACAACATTTTTTACTCATATTTTATCATGATGCATTACATCCAAATATTAAACTGCGACACGGCATAAAACATGGAAGCACATTTGATACACACAAACAAACACAACAACAAAAGAAGAGGGACGTAAATATCTGTATGGGGAAAACCTCTTTTTGTTGATTGTCGTGCCGTGAAGGGAGAAAATCGGTTTCTAAATTAAATATTGAGAGACGACAGAGATTGGAGTCGGGGTAGGGGAGAACAATAGACGGCAATTATATTTAGCTTGTACATAAATACAAAATTGTCTACTTTTGAAAAGCAGGGGAATTATAGGAAGGACGTACACAACACAAAACACGACGACATGGATGAAACTTGCGTCCTGTGTCTGTGTGCGCAAAAAATTTGATGCTGGAATTTTTGAGAAATAAATATAATGAATATTTGATTTCCAAGGATCTAGGGTGTACCATTTCTGTGGAAGGGGAGAAAACAAGGCGAGTCACACTCCCACTTACCAAACAGAGAGAGTGAGGGGGAAATGAGGAAGCGGAGATGTGGAAAACAATAGAAATACAAGAGACTACATGTACATAAATTGAATGAGTGGAATCACAGGTTAATTATGATTCAGAAACCAATAAAATCAAGGCCAACCATCATCATTTGTTACTCGTTTCAGGGGAGTCCATGATTATTAAACTGCACACAAACACTACTCCCCACACACCCTCTCCATACACAATGAGAATGAAAGAAAGTTGAGGTGAAGTTATCAATTTTGTATTAAAAAATTTATCATCTATAAAATGTACAAGGATCGTCTTAATTTCCTTTATTAACTCCACCTACCTAACTCTAGCCATGTACTCTGTGGATTGTCCTACTGCCTCTGTTAATTGTTCATCTTTTCGTGGAACATTTTCTGGAATGAAATTAAAGAAATGGAAGTGGAGTGAATCTCAAGAAGGAAAAGAGGCGGAGGAGAAGAATAAGAAAAAAACAATTTCCTTCGGTCCACATATTGCCAGAGTGTGTGTGGAGAAAAGAGAGAGTGTATAGGATGGACATGCAGCGTGTGTGTGTACACACACCCACATCCCATAAGATGAGATGAAGTCGAGGTAAAAGTTATAAAATGAGTTTTCCTGAGCGTGGTGTGTTTGTCATGTGACAGCCAAAATCAGAGTAGTATGTCGTGGTGACTGTTGTCACACAGGACTGCTGAAAAGTGTTTGGATGATACAGTGTATCTTATCCCAACTCTGAGGCTTCTATTATTATTGAAAGATTGGCAAGTGTGTACACACACACACTCTCACTCTCTCTTTCTCTTTCCTTGTCTCTTCTGAGAAAGGACTCTTGAATAGAGACCAAGAATCTTCCCCGACCCCAGCCGCCTTTTACCCTCCGTTTGCCTCAGTCCAGTTGGGATGAAGAAAGGAGTGAAATCAAAGCTATTTCTCCTCACTTTCTTCCTCTATTCACTTTTTTATATTGGTCAACTGTATCAATGCTATTAGAATCGTCCTTTCTCTGGTACGCGAAGGGAGCAACTCGACACTTGGTTGATGGGAAGGATAAAAATGGGACAAATTTCACATGGCAGACCTGACCTGACTCGAGATGAAGGGAGTACGGTACGCATTGAAGTCATACATATACATATAGAGGGAAAGTTGGACTACATGTACGGGGGACATGGTATATTTATCTCATTTCTGTCTTCTGCTATTTATCCGTCGGGCGGTGGTGGGTGAAGGTTCGTGGATGGACTGTCTGTCTTTTCTCAGAGTTCTTCCTCCTCCTCAATCATTTATTTACAAATACACAAAGCATTTGCCTGCTTCCCCAGCCTCTGGTAGCCAAGGTCTCTTGTGAAACCAATCAAGTTCTCGGGTGCTCGGTTCCTCTTACGGATGACACCAGAGCAAAGAAAAGGAAGAGGAAAAGGGAGAGCGGCATTTGATCTCCCATTGCACTCTAACTCTAGCAATTTCCTTTCATCATCCCGAATCTCTAGTAATTTCTATCAATCTAGATTCTACTGTCTCTAAGTGTAAGGGAAGAGTGACGCGGCTTGGAGAAATTATAGCTTCATTTCAGGACTGTCCGACGACTAATTGCCACTGGCTACTTTCTCCTTCCCTTCTCGTCTCTAAAATTCTCGAGAAATACAGACAGTTACGCGAGAAAGGAGAAAGGACGGCTCGGGTTCCTCCGTCTCCTCGTCTTCTCCGTAGTCCCTCACATGTAATCTTTTATTTGTGTGTGTTGGCTCTGCTCTCGATTTTTTCCTTTTTTGAACTTATTGGATCTCTTCCTTCTCCTTTTGTACATTGGGTAGCTATGCACATTGTACAGTGCACATTTTTTAATATGTACGATTCAATTTTGTGTGAGTTTAACCCAATTCAGTGAGACCTTGGACCCACATAAAAATCAATTGAAGAGACTCTTGAATTTTTAAATTTTTAAACTAAAATATTCTATTCCATTTTGCCATTTCGACCTCCCTTGTCTCTTTACAAAATTAGCCTTGATCTCTCTTTCCTCCCGTCTCCTCCATCCTCCTTCTCCAACTCATTCAAAATTTAGAATGGACGGGTCATGGAGATTGTCTATATGTGTACAGAAACCGAGTGCAGTGCCTCATATCAAAGTATATTTATACGGATTATCCTCCTATCGCTTTTTTGTTTTCTTTCTTTGTGGACATCTATTCCAAAAATATAATTTTAGATGTGCACTTTTGAACAATGCTCTTTTATTATTACATAGTTTTTTAAAATCATTTAATTATGATCATAATTGGCCCGTCAAACTTTGGTTTGTCAATTATATTTATGAAGCAGATTGCAATTGTCAATAATCATGATGTGCAAGAAAACAAGGTTGTGAAAAACAAAAAAGAGGAAAACAAAAAGTACACGGAAGGATTCCACAGCCAAATAAAGATAATGATGTTAGACTATTATTGCTAAGACGGCTCTTTAACTATTTGATGCACAGAGAAAGCAAAGACTTACCTTTTACTTTCTCCTGTCTTGTTCCTCTTGTTCTCTTTCTTTCTTGTTTATGTGTCCTCTCTGCACTCCTCCTCCTCCTCCTCTTTGTCCTCTGTGCCCTGGATTCCTTTGAAAATTCTTCTTGCAATTCCCAAATACGTACCACAATAAATAAATAAATATTTCATTAATTAGCCCTAGTTTCCTGAATCATTAAGGGCCTAGAGTTGTGTGTGTGCGTGTTGTGCAGAGAAATACATGATTACGTTCTCCAGCAGAATAGCTGGTTCCAACAACGAAATTTTTGTACAGACAAACAAAAAAGTTAATCAGAAAATGACAGCTGTGTACCAATGCTCTTGTTCAAAACAGAGAGACTCACACAATAAATACGTTTTCTTCTGTGCAAATTTTGTTCCCTCTCCCTCCATGTCCAATTTGCTTTCTCCGTACAAGAGACAAAAGGGCTTAGCAGGTACTTACTACTTACACTTTGTATAAAGATGGTAGGACAAAATAAGTACAGAAACAAAGATTTTTTTGTAACACAAATTTATATATATTTTGTTTAATATTCCCAGCAATTCTACAGTTTATAGTTTAGTTTTTGTAGAAGAGAATCGCTCACATCTGTACATTGAATTTTTTTGGCATATTTTGATATAATATGTGTGTGTACTCGTGAGACCCCGTCCGGAAAAGAGTCTCTCGCAAAAGTTAACATTGTATGTAGACAAGCTGATAAGGGGAGGGTGGCCCCTTTTCGGGACGGGGTCTCATCTGTACTGTCTCCCCTTTTTACCATATACTTTTGACATTGTCCATCTCCAATAATAATAATAATATCCTACACAATATGTATATTTTTTGTATAATATAGACACATGGTAAGTTACACTGTTTGACTTTCACTTCTTTTTCTCATTATAGTACCAAGTTGATGGTGTATTTGTCATGTCTCTAGTCAACATTAAACACAATCTTTCAACTGTCCAGCCTTTTACTACCAGTTGTTGATGATCTATTTTATAAAACGGAAAAGACGGGAAGAACAAAGACTATAGAATTTGAATACTTAAATTGTACACTAATTCCTACTTCACATTCATGATAATAATAAATTCTCCATATTATTTTCTTCCTACAGGATAATACTTAGAGATGATAATTTTTGGACATTTAAATAGACCATGTTGACAGTGGGGGAAGGACTTTTCCACGTCCTTCCTCAATGTCTTGGTGGTCCACTTTGAAACACTGTTAGAGAATATATTCATTACGCGTCGTACAAAGCATTTCAAGAGAGAAAATAGAGTGATAGAATAGAATAATATTAAAAATACAAGAGTGTAACAAAATATATAGAGAGATAGAAAAAGACGTTCAATTCCCCCATTCCCCTTTTTTACTTTAGAAAAAACTAAGTACAGACGACGATCGAGACATAGTAGAATAATTGTATACGATATAGAGATAACTTTGTTGTCCACGACAATATATTATGTAGAGTAATAATATATCCTTTGTATATTATACGAAAATAAAGATAGTAAAATAAGTGTAGGCATATTTATCATTATACGAAACGATTATCCTTGGTTTACACTCCATTTCCTCCTCTCATGTACTCTAATTTTTTTAATACTATAATAATAATCTTGAAGCACCAGCTCTTTATCAGTTATAATATATCAACATCATCGTCACATTTAGTTAATACGCATTTTTCTTCAACATATATCCCTTTACACCTTTCTCCCAATTTTTACACTGACGCCCACGAACAATGCCCACTTTTTTTTCGTTTCATTTTTTCTTATTTTTTTTTACAAAAAAAGTCAATTTATGCTTCTTTTCCCCCTAAAAATTTGTCAATCGCCTCTCAACTTTTTTTTCTTGACAGATAATATATGTTTTCTTTTTTCTTTCTCGGCAAGGGAGCTTCTCTTCTTGCATTTGACATTCTTTGAATTTTTGAAAGATTTTTCTACTTGTTTTTCTTACAAAATTTAATGTATTTGTATTTAATATCTCAAGTGTGTCGTCATCTCGTTACATTAGACTATTATGTGGAGCAGTCTAATGAATAATGGAACAGTTTATAGAATGACCACAGTATTTATGTAGTTTCCTTCCTCCCTTCCTGAAATATAACAACGTTAATGGATAACAATAGAAAGCATCCACATATTTTCCTTGTATAATAATTATATTGATTATTCCTAGTCTCTACGTTTTTTTCTCCCGTGGAATTTTTGTTTTCCTTCATTTCCGCTTGAATACTGAACAAGAATAACAGGTGCAACAGGTTCTCATTCCGTCGGACAGACATATTTGTCCCGATCGACGCTTCCTGCATCACAAAATCCCATCCCACGGAAATACATGGAAAATTTAATCACAACTGAAATAATACAAATATTTTGTTGATTGTTCTAAATTCCTCCTCCTCTCCTTCTACTCTTCCCTATTCGTCTCCCTGTTTCTGCATTATACTCAAATGAATCGACATCACAATCCACGGTCGAAAAATAACGAATTGTATTTCTGTGGTGTTGCCAGTCCATGGGAAGGGAAACTCGATATTTGTCAGTATTAAAACCTTGTGACAATGGACAACCCTCTTAAATACGTAGTTTACGATGATGATTTACTCGACGGGAAAAAACGTATACGGCCATAATATTGAAAGTCGTCTCTACTTATTTATGTACAGACTACAAGCTACGAGACTCACACCCTACATTTCTAGTACACCATGTCTGCCCACTAACATCATCTTCAAATAATTTACATAGTTTTCCAACACTGTAATACCTATATTTATATATGTCATCCCATGTATTGTGTCTTAGTTCTGCTTTTTTGGCTCAAAGTGGCTAACATTACCTTCTATACTCCTATTCCTAATGTGTACAATAAATGCTTCTCCTTAGTCTACACGTAACTTTTGACAATTAATTGAACAGCGACTGTCATCATCATTCCAACATAGTCCTCCTTCATAAATCCTCTCCCCTACCTGTCATTTATGAATAAATCAGTTGATTTGATTGTATATTTTTCGTTCAACATGTGTGTGTATATTATCGAGTTTTCTTTGATGTGTGGATGTGGTTCCAGGGCCACAGGTGATGACTCCAAGGGTTTAATTCCTCACCATCGTGATGAACTGGGAGGGTTTTTGTAAAAAATTAAAATATATTTTTTTCTCTTGTACCTTTGCAATGTGTCCTACAGACTTTCCTCGTCTTCTCCGAAATTACTGAAAATGAGGGCGTCACAATTTGACTCATTTTGAGAACATAAGTAGTAGAATCTGAGGAGGGAGGGATGGTGTGTGTATGTGTGAAAGGAAATAATAGTAATAATACTGGTCATGAAGCCACTCGGAAAATAAAGGGGAGAAATAGGATTCCTGGGACTGGAGAGAAAAAAAGGACAGAGTTCGAAATTAGGGTAAATTGGGCTGTGTGACGTTCTCTGGACTTTTAGGACACATTGACATGTACATTCGTCGTTTTGTCGTCGTCGTCGGCGTGAGAGTGAGAGGGACGTGTCAAGTTAATCATCGTAGAAGCCTAGAGAGTCCTGATGGTCTGCAATATCCAAGTCAAAGGTAAAATCTTCGGCCTCAGCCGCAGCTTGGAGTAAAACTAAGTCTTTACTGATGGGACTCGTACGATCAGGGTCCCCCTCCTCTTTGTCAACATCATCATGGACGACCATCCCCGTGAGGGCGACAATGTAGTTCTTGGCCAGTGTGAGAGTTTCCAGTTTGGAGAGACGGCGACCTTTATTTGCCACATGGGGAATGACTTCTCGTAGTGCCTACAATGTAAACAACAAAAAGCAAAGACAAATTCAAGGCAAGATGAAAATCATCAACCCAAATTCTCAAAACCCACCGACCGCCCAACATCAACATCCAACTATAAATAAGTACACACACACACACAAATCTCTCTCTCTTTCCCTGATGATGACATCGGCGGAGTGACCGACTCCACCAGTCAACATTTCAGCTTCATCACCCCTGACAACTCGAAATTTGCCTACGTACGTCTCTCTCTCTCCCCAACTAAGACTCCCCTTGTGTGTGTGTGTGACTTTGGTCGGAGGGACCATTTACTTACACAGTCCCTCCCTCCATTCGGTGTGCTGCTTGGTTAAATCGTTCTCTCTCGCCCTCCCTCACACAACTAAAGTAAATATTTGACGTGTCGACACCACCATGTCAATCCCCGAACATTTGTCATGCTTGATAAATACAAACTAAAACTACCGCGACACTATCCCATATTCAACCCACCCTGGGACTTTACCCGTGTATTTATGCCTTCCACGACTCAGGCAGATGAGCATTTTTTACATCATCTGTTTTGACAACCAGCACTACAACTCCCTCATTTCATTTCGTATTCCTCTCAAATTAGCCCGGCATCCTCCTCCTCCCTCCTCCCAATATTTTCTTTGGAAATACATCATCAAAGTCTTACATCCCCGACTATTCTCCCTCTACCCGCTAAAATGAGGTTAGTGTGGCAAAACCATGGCTGGAAATTCCCAGTGAAAGTTTAGTTGGAATCCGATGCTCCGACAATGTAGTTAAATTTAGAGTTTATTTTATATTTGTGAATCCTCCTCTCTCCCACTTCCTCTGAATTAAATTTATTAGCCGAAAAGGGGACGTGTGCGAAGTGCAAGGAGAGGGTCACATTTTAAAATAAGCAAAATCCTTTGACTTTCCCCGTCCTAATTCCCTGGGAGAAAAGGAGAGGGAGAGATGAACAAGGAAATCAATATAGCGTCCTTCAGGCCCCCCTCCCTCCCCTCTCTCTCAACAAACACTGTAATCTGATACAGGTAGTCAGGAGAAAGGGGGACGGGAGGATAAAGTGATAAAGAGAGAGAGAGAGCAGAACATTGGGCGGTAGGGAAGTGTGGCAAAAGAGGGAGAGAGAGAATATCAATGATGAAAATGGGAAAACCTACCTTACCTATCTGTATATGCTTTTTTGTGTTTGTGGTGCTGCTGTTGTGTTCCTTTAATACACACAGCGACAACTTCCAAAAACTGGAAATTGACGAGGTTAATTAATGACATTTGTCTTGATATTTGCCTCTGAGTGAGTTTCTCGCATTTCCCTTCATCGCTTCCTTCCCTTTCACCCCACGCGCCCTTTCCCTACTCATCATCCTCTTCTCCTCAGCTCACAGTTAGTCTCTGTGCAAATTACACAACTTTTTTTGGCAAAAGATATTAGATACAACAAACCGTGTGTGCAGTGTGTATGTGTGTGCTTCGGGAGTATCGTGCGGTCTCCGAGGGCAACAGTTAAACAACTAAACACACGTACACACACACCGTCAACCAGGTTTCACCTTTTATCTAGCTCTTTTATTCGACGTCATGAAGCTGAGCTTAATTTTCAGTGAAGGTCTAACCCAGACATTCTATATCCGTCCCCTCTCTCTCTCTGTCCTTCTATGCACACATAGTTGTGAACCCATCCACACATCATACATATCGTTGTTGCGTGCCATTAGCAGGATTAAACTAAATGATCGTCATCTTCATCTTGTGCATAAATAATACGAGGCATTGAATAGAAATATTCAATGTCGCTTTATTTTATCCTCTGACTTTTGTATTTATTTCCTCGTGTGTTTCTCTCTCCATCTCTCTCTGTGTCGTATATTCCCATTCCCCAAGCCAGTCAGCTGAGAAGAACTATTTTCCCTTGGTTCCTCGGAACTGTCCAATGTTGTGTCATTCAATTTAATGGCATGTCAGGAGATCGTAGAAGTTAAAGAGGATCGTGTGATCGTAATTTTTCCCTCCGTTACATCCCACATGTGCATTGTGTCCAACCTCTGAATATTATTCTAGTTTATTATTATCCTCCCACGATATTCTTCTCGTATAAATATAAAAAGTTGATTGTGACCCAGTCTGTCCACACACACTCACATATGCACATGTGTGTACGTACATATGAAGCATCTATTGCGATGAAAGGACCCATTGACGACAATAGCTTCCATTTCATCAAATTGAGATTAAAACTAAAGCACTATATTGAAAACATGACAGTAGCTTGTTCTTATCTTGTTTCTACTCTCCTCTCCTTGTCCCAACGTGGGGAACGTAATAGATTTGTACAGGGATTATACAGAATCAGCAGAAAGAGCACGCATAGTGGGTGCCTCGCTATGAGCCAGATTTAACTGAATCCTAGGCTGGAGAAAATATATGAAATAACAACATTTACACTCCTCATTTTCACCCTCTCTCGCCTCATAATACACAACACAGAGACACAATTTTAGGTAGATGGGATTATCGCTTAATGTAGATAAGATGAAGCGGTACGGCGCGAGACCCAGAGAGAACATTATTAGTGTCTTCTTTCTTCTACTTCTTTGCCCCCAGTATCAAAGCGCTTTCAAATAAAATAATCCTGAATGAGCAGCATCTAATTCAGATGCCTCTCTTTCTCCTTCCCTTCTTCTTCTTCTCTATGACGCAGAGACTCATCCTCTGTCGTCAATTTCATCATGGTTGACATCCTCCTCCTCCTCAGACGTGGGAGAGGGAGGATGGAGAGAGGGGGATATAAAAAATCAACAAGATCCGTCACTGTCTTTGGAGGAGGTCGGAAGAGGTGAGAATAAGAGGAGGAAGAACAAGTGAAAAGCATTATCCTCGCATCTCATCATTCATATCCTCCAATAGCTTATTTATGAATTTTCTGCATACCGAATAAAACCCGGAGCAAATCTCTTTTTTTGTGAAAACACATTCGGCTGGATTTGTTTTACAGGAGGAGAAGAAGGATGTGCGAGGGAGAAAAGAAAGTTGAAGATGGAGGAAAACAAGTAGGGATAATTTAATGAGTTTTCTCCTCACCCTCCAATCACACGAAAGACACACACACACACACACACGGATGTGTGTGATGCCGTGGAAGGTGCAGTAGACAAATAGACAATTTTCCATTTCCCGGCCTCCGAGGATGAGAATTTTAACTGTGAGATTTGTCATCAGTTCATGGAACGTCAAATAGAAAATACGAAGGTAGAGAGTGAAAGCAAGAGAGAGAACTTTCTCTTGTTTTCCCTTGTATTGGTTAGGGGAAACAAGTTTATACAAGGAAAATTTACCTTCTCCCCAAATCCTCCTACTCTTTCTCCTTCTCCTTTTGACTAAGGACTTTCTCTTTTCAGTTTTCACTTTTTTACAATCTCCCCATTTTTTGAGTAGTGAGGCATTCTTCTCGCCTTGGGAGGAGCAGGGCAAATATTTCAAATGTCAGCACTCCTGATTGCCTTGCATTCAACTTTACATGGGGAGTTGGAGGCTGAACATGGCGAGGTCTTGTTGAACCTTTATGCCTCTTTGTGTAGACGTCACTCCTCCCAAACACACACACGCATACACACACACACCTACACTAACATGACAATTGTCTCTTTCCCTATCTATGCCCGTGTGTTGGGAGTATCTAAATACATAAATTGGTGAATTTATTCTGTGACAATAAATTTAGCATGGGAGAGTCCACGTGCGCAATGTTGAATCCCCTCCGACTCTGCTTTCTCCACTGAACCCAGATAACCTGGAAAATTTTGACAGACATGAAAATTTGAGTCTCTAGATCAAGTCAAGACAAGTCTCGCCCCTTACGGTGCACACGGAGCTAACCAGGTGTTCCACTCGTCGTGTGACAGGGACAATGATGATGAAGAGGAGGAAGTCGGTTGTTTACACTTCAGGCATGACAGACTTAAGTCATGGCACACGGCCACACTTCCCGAGTCCCCTGGAATTGACTTGGAGTGTTTAATTAGAGCGAAATTTGTACAGAGACGGACAGCCAGAGACAGTGAGAGTGACTGTGTGTGTCTCGTGTGTATGTAATTTTATTTACGAACACTGTAATTCAGATTTACCTGCGTGTGTGTGGGTGTGTGTGGGGAGTGTGCGGGTCTACATGAATGCATAATTCTGAGTTTAATTAAGTGTGTCGTTCCCAAAAAAACTTGACGTTTTCTAGTCTAGACCAGAAATTTTAATTTTTGTTTAGAAAAGAATTGTACAGAAGGAAATTTAAAATTGAAATTTTGTGAAAAATGTACTCCTTCGCAGCCATTCAAGAATACATGAATAAATGAATGGGTGTTAATGTGGACCGTCCCTCAGATTTTATTTTCTTAATGGGAATTCTTTAATTGAAGCCTCTCCCCCTGGTTGTGTACTGCCTGTGTGTGGCGTGTGTGTGTGTGGTATGATGAATGGAGAGAGAGACTAAATGTGAGCCGCAAGGGTAAGTAAAAATGAGGTTGATGATTAAAATCAAAATTAATTAGAAAAACATGGCTGGAGCTCAGTTCCGGCTTTTGCCTGTTCAAACAAGTGACACTTGTTGTTGTTACTCCTTTTCTCGTTCTCCCTTTCTCTATTTCTGTTGTGTGTGTGTGTGTGGTAGCGTGAACATGAGACGGTTGGTGGTGAATTTCTGCATGCATGTTTGTTTTTATATCCCCTCCTTCTCCCCCTCCCCTCCTCTCCTTCCACTTTCTCTGCATATAAGGTGCCTACATTATGTGTGTGCATGTGTATGTGGGGGGAGAGTCTGGAACGACGTGACTAATTAGTAATTACTCTCTTTCCCCAAAAGCCTCAAGGTGGTAATAACTGGATAAATTAAGAAATCCCATTTGTTATTTATAATCTTGGGCCCTCATGCTCAAACGCCCTGTACCCCTCATCTTCATGCATTATGGTTCCCTATTACACATCATAGACCAGATTAATTTTTTCCCTTACATAAATACCCACAAACCCACACACTCTCTCTCTCTATGTGTCGTGTAACTTGTTAGTGCAGAGTCCCAAATCCTGGCTTACTACGAACACTAACGTCGGTCCAGGCAGAGGGAAATCTGTGCTGTGCGTTTTCTCCACAGACTTTCTCCGAAATCGAAGAACGACCAAGGGCTAAATGGAGAGAGAAAGGGGAAAGAGAAAGGGATGGTGGGAAGGAGGGAGTTGGGTAAAAATGTTGTTTGAATGAAATGACGGCAATTGGCAGTTTCAGCTATCAGCTAGCTTAGCATTGAAGCAAAAACTTATCAACTATTCCACCCACTCGCTCCCGTTTTATGTTCTCTCTTCCTCTCTCTTTCCTCAACTGGAGCAATTCCCCCTTCTCCCTCCTTTGTGGAGAGAGAGAAAAGCTACAAGATAAAGTTAAGAAGAAGGAAAATACACAATTACTATTAGTCCTTGTATTTAAGCATAACACAAGGAGAAACGTAGCCTTGGGTAGATATGACTAACCCTTCCCTCTCTCTAACCCGTCTCTTCGAGGAAGGGCTTCGGCCAAGGCAGTCCATGAAGTTGGGTGTTGAGAAAGTTGTACTGTACACACACACACGCTAAACACACATATATCTGAACATGGACTGTTGAGTAGAATTGAAATGTTATATAGGGAGGGGGGACCAAGTTGGATAAATTACGCAACATGCTTCATGCCTTGATGGCTAATTCCCGAGATGCGTGTTTGCATGTGAATTAAATAGTTGGCTTAACTCCCTTATTATCAAGCTAAATCCATAAACGTCTTTGAAATTCCCACAGCATTCCGAGGAAATGAAATGAACAGCTGCGATAACAGAGGAACGCTTTATTCTATTTTTCCTCGTCCGTCTGTCCCCCTCCCCCTCTTCACTGCTTATCCCCTCTCCTTCTTCACAAATATACCTCATTTTTACACACTCTTATGGTTTGTCTATCACACACAATCCCCCCACACATTATTGTACTCTGCATAGCCTCTCTGGGATTCCAGGACGACTGTATGCTAATTTTTTGAATTCGTAGTAGAAAAATTTGGACCGGAAAAAAATTAATTATTGTTGTTGCTCACATTAAGCGTCAAAGTCTAATTTGTCTGCGGCGATCGATTCTCCCCACATCCACACATGCATGATACCCTCGTTGTTGTGGAAATCATAATTAAGTAAGTAGGGGGAAAAGTGGGAGAAAGTGGGGGGGGGGGGGGGG